>JAPDSC010158166.1:0-25539 GCA_026290005.1 Latrodectus geometricus | reverse complement strand
CATTATTAGAAATACAAGAGATCAAATTCGACGAACAGGGTTACAAAAGAAGAATGTAATAATGCATTTATACATGTAGATGTAAAGTGAAAAACAGACAGATTTCTGGGGCAATAGTACCGTACATGAGAATTGTCTTCATAAATCACAGTTAATTTCAAATAATAAATGTAGTATTTCATGGAATCAACTTACCATAAAAAGACAAGAGACATGATGATTATCACTTATTTATAGTGAGAAAATGTGACCGGAATGGAATACACAATGATACGGTATTCTAAATTCATGTTTGATTTATTATTCAGGACGGAACTTAAACGGAACTCTTATTACGGAACTCTAAATTCATGTATTGATTTATTATGTTAGAACTAAGCAACGTTTGCGTTGAAAGCAAAGTAATAATGATTGAGAACTATTATTTCACATTGAGGACTTTTTTAAAAACATTATTTTAAATAACTATTTGAGAAATGAAATTCAAAAATAGGATATTAAATTATTTCTAACTGCTATAATTAATTTTAATTAATCATAATGTTCAAGATGTGGATTTGACATAATTTTCATTTTTCAATTATTACCATCGATTAACAAAATGAAAAAAAACTGCTTTAATTGCAAATAATGATAATAAATAAAATACAATGTTCCATTAAAACGACTAAAATTAGTTTTCTATTACTTACAATTTCTTTTCTAATAAAACTTTTGCTCATGTTTTACTAATGAATTTTAAATTTAATCATGGCTAGCTACAATTTAATGTGGATTTTGTTGAGAAGCTAAAAATTTTTCAGTGTACAGTTTCTACAAATTTTTCCCTGATAAATTCAGTAAAATTATTTTTATTTTTGGTTGGTTGAAGTAAATAAGATAAATGAAATTTTAATGAATAATCCAATGTTTTTAAGATACATATAATTTCGTTACACATCATTTGGTTTCAACCCATGAGTTTGTGATAATTGCTTAATTATGTTATGTGTATAAATTAGCTAGATCGATTTAATTCTTATAACCGTTTTTTAAAAAAAAATATTTTACAAAGAATGCATCAAATATCACTTTATTAATATTAATTTGAGTAATAAAATTTTAAATTTCATATCCAATATACGCTAATTTGCTGTATCAGTTTATAAATAATTACAAACAATTAAAGTAAAGTATTTTGTGTAAATTAATGCTCAAATTGTTAATTTTTTAATATTAAAAAATTAGAGGGCTTCAAAGTAAAGGCTTATTAGGAGCAGAAAGATTTATTTTGCAAGGGTAGAACTTAGTTATATGTTTTGTTGAACAACAACATTGGTCATATGATATAGGCGTTCACACTGAATTTCATAGTCGTTAATTTTTCATTACGGCATAGCAAAGACCAGGAAGTTTATTTTCTTGTTCTGCGTAGACGATGTAAGTAATTTCGATAGATCCTCTAAAAATTCCATCATGTGTTTTCCTCTTATAACTATTAAACCTACTGTTATCGTACGAATCTACAATTTGTGTAAGTAATTTATTTTATATAAATTATTTCACTATTTATTTATCTTATTCAAAATACAAACTGACTTTTTAAATTTAAAAGTTTTATCTTCTTATTTATAAAAATAATATTTGAAACTGTATTCGTTATTCTCTTCAGAATAATTTCCATCTCTGCTATGGGATATCAACATGTAATGATGCAATTTCATGTATACTGATTGATAGAATAAACTGACATAAAAGCGAAATTTTCAGTGAATCTAATAAAGCAAATAAGTTGAAACTAATTAAGTAAACAATTCTATCAAAGTAATAGTATTTAGAATACACAGTACTGCATGTTGTGCATTCTAAATAATTACTTGATAAAGGTGGAATGAATCTTTTCGGATGTGTTGCAAAAATCAATCATAAAAATAACTTTAAATTAATATAAAATACATTAGTGAAATTTAGAACCAAATATAAAAGTGATTTTTTAATAGATTTTTTTGTAGTTTTTATTTATAAACTATGTCATTTACTTATTTCGCAGACAATTCAAATTAATAAATAGTACATGAAATCAGAGTCAGAATTTTTTCAAAGTCTAATAGAAAATTTTCTTCCCTCTATATATCATTTAAATAAAATCAATCAAATTAGTAAAAACAAACTGCATTTGAATTTTATTCTACCAATAGTATAAAAAGTATTCAAAGCTTTTTTGATAGAAATCTTGTTAAATATATTTACAATAAAAATAATTTTAAAAGAAATACCAACTATGCTATTCTTTCATGTTTATCTATAAACATTTCGTGTAAGCAGTCAATTATAGCAGAACTCAAGGTATGAATATTTGAATAAAAATATTATGATTTAATCTAATATTTTAGAAAAAAAATAATAAAATTTGAAGGTATATCAGGATTTGAAAATTGCTTTATAATGCTTTTAAGTTCAAGATACTGTATATTATATAAATTCAATAAATAAGAAAATGATAATTAGTAGATAAGTTTAAATTAAAATACTAAATAATATAAGCTCAAATATAACATCAATAAAAAACGGAGAATTAAAAATATCATCATTGGATTACATATATATGTGTGTATGTATATATATACTATTATTATGATGATGAATTCTAAAATCTTGAAAAGTAGATCAACTGCTTATTGAACAGAGTTAAAAAAAATACTGTCGGAAAACTGTTATTCTAATTTTGAGTTGTTTCGCTGGACTAATTCTTATATTTTCGATACAAATAATAGAAAATTTACATATTAGCATAAAATACTAGACTAACTTCCAAACATCAATCACTTCGAAATTTTTGGGCTGGACAAAACGAACAAAGCACAACACATATTGGTGGATGGTTTGAAACCACGTAGTGCAGTGTCATGGGCAAAATCTATTATAAGACTTTAATATATCCATCATATATTATTATACCATACAGGAGGACTTTTCATTGATGGCGGGCCCTATTTATGTGTCTCTAGAGTGAAAAATTAAAAAATATCTAAAGCAATCACCTCGACGGATGTGCATGCGGAAAGTATAAACGCGATAATCATTTCCTCTTCTCAAAATTTCTCTAGAATTGAACCTGTGAACTTTTAATCTGCAAAGCATAATACTACTATTAAGGGAATACAGGGAATCCGTTTAATAGGCGATTTGATTCTGGGCGTTGGGTAGCTTAACGATTAAAAGCTTTTTATTGATTTTTAATATCCACCGCATATTATGATCTTTCTAGAGGGTTTTCCATAGTCAGATTTTAATTTATTTGTCAAAAAAAAAAAAAAAAAAAAAAAAAGGAATCTCTGTAAACTCTCAATTAACTATGTGTAGTGTATTTTATAATAATGTTCATCGAAGCTGCGGCATTGTTATAACTATTTTATTCAAAAAGAGACGACACAATTATGCACACATATATTGACATTATCGAACTGTTCTGTTTGTAAACATTCTTATAATCTCGAACTCAGAGTGTTCTGTTTAATGCTCGTTTTTAAGAATACTCCACCATGTTAATTGATGTACACACAGAAAACACAAACGCAAAAGCCATTTCTCTTTTTTTAACAATGAAGAGAAATGGCTTTTGCGTTTGTGTTTTTGATTGAAACCAGAATCTTTTGCCTTAAAAAACTCTTAAAAACTAACCGGAGTTTTTCATTTGCGACATGAAAATATGACCAATAAAAATTGTCCGATATGTATTCAACTAAGAGACAAATTGCTGAAGATTCTACTACAATCCTTACCACAGTTTTAAATCATTAAGTTACATATCTTGATGTCAAAATCAAACTTGCATTGTGCATTGTCTGAGCACATGATTTATGCCATAATGGCATCAATTTTCATCAAAATCTTTAATAGGTAATGGAAAAGCATATTATCTTTCAATGTTCTATTAATTAAAATATCCAGAGATTTTAAATAAAATTGATGTCAGGATTCTATAGAAGTCAAATAAACGGAGTGAATGAACTCTAGTTCTTAGAACCAATTTTATCTAATGTAAACTCAAGGAACCAAGCATTATCATTTAAAAAATTATAGCAGTTGTAAGTAAAGAAATTTTGGTGGCATAAAAATTGGTAGCTCCATAACTTCACATATTCATTAGACTTTATTTTGTTGTTATAAATTGTTACATTATACATTACTAATTCATCTGCAAACTAATATTACCACTAGAATATAACGAAGTCTATAGAAAAAAATGGATGAAATACACTGTTGGTCATCCAAATTGCAACACCAAGAAAGACAAGAGATATCAACAAAATTTATTTTGTAGATAACATGTTGATCAAGTATCAAAGGATTAAATTTATAGACTTTTGTGAACTGTGGTTCCTGCTGAAATCAGTAACCAGAGTAACCGCCATTGTTGGAGATCACCGATGCCAAAGGCCTCGACATTTCTTATATTTTTGGGGTACATCAGACAAAGCAGTTTAGACACATGATCTGGTGACTCGCTGGGGATATAATCTGGGTCAATCGTTGAGTAATCCTGGATTACATGTTTTCTATCAGTAAAAGATCCGGAGAACATGCCGGCCAGAGAAACAAATCAATCTGGAGATTGACGAAGAGTCCTTGGACAAAGCATGCCACATGTGGTCGTGCATTATCCGGTTGAAACATAGCTGTGAAGCTTTAAGGAAGGACAACTGGCTCCAACACCACGGAGATGTAGCGCTGGCTGTTTAAAGTACCGTCAATGAGTACTAGAGAAATGCGAGACTGATATCTAATACCTCCCCATAATACTCGGTGCCATAATACGCGTAGCATTTCATAACCAGTGTGGCGATGCATAACCCAGTTGTTCAGAATCCTCTCTCCACGATGTCTTCAGACACGAAATGCACCTTCGTGATGTTGTAGACAGAAGTGTAACTCGTCAGTAAAGACAATTTCATTTTCTACCATCTGCATGCTTCTTTCAACTCCCAATTGGCGGCGGAGACTTCTGTAGTTTTTCGTCTAAGGTAGTGGACGCCTTGTGGACAGGTGGATGCGATCGAACACTTCGGTCCGTCGTACCTTCATGCATCAAACGATCATATACCTGCATTACAGCTGTTTGGTTTCGTCCAACACGACTACCGATTTCCCTGAAAGATAATTCACAATCTTGGTAGGCCACTATCCTTCCTCTGTTAAACTCGGATACTTGATCAAAAAATGATCACTGTTTTTTTACAAGCCATAATTAATTGTATATTTTTTTTGGGAAGGGGAAAAAAATCCACAATTGCAGAATTTTAAATCGTTGAGATCTCCAAGCCTTTGATAGTGCTTTAAAGTGGCGCCACAGGAGCGTGTAATGTACCTCTGTGCTGAAATTCTAATCATTTGCATATCTCACCTCCGCTAATGTATGTTGTAAATTTCATGTTATTTGCATGCTTCCTTCAGGGTGTTGCATTTACGGTGGCCAGCAATGTACTTCATGCGTTAGGTTTCAACCTTTAAGCCAGTATCATATTCAAGAAAAAGAAATCGGCTTATATTAGACTTTGTTGTAGTGGTTTAATAGTTTAAACTCAATGCTTCTTGAAAATGTTCATTCTTTTTCTCAGTTGGTTGCAATAACAAAATACTGAATAAACAATTTTACCAAGTATCAATTTGATTAGTTAAAATTTATTTGTTATTGTTACAATCTTCATATTTAAGTTAAAAAGTTTAATGATCATTTTTATATTAGAAACAATTCATAATAAACTATTATAAAAATAACTAAAATGATAATATAATAAATATTATACAAAAAATATAACATTTTCTGTATATTTTTATATAAGAATTAATTTTTTAAGAATTAATAATTTTATATAGACGCATTAACCACACAATAAAAGGAATCTTGAACCACCACTGGCGAACAATGCAACATACAAGATATTCAACGAAACCAGCTTATATTAAATTAATATTCTGTAATTGATTACTAATTTAAAATATATATTTGTTTTAAACATTCATTTGGAAATAATTTTTATAATAACTTAAAAGAGTAAATTATATTTTTTACTGAATATTTGTAAAAGTATAGGCTTGCTCAATTTCGGTATTAAAACATATAACATTTTTAATTTACGATTTGAATTAAGGAAACTGTAGAAATTGAAATTTTAGAATTTTTCATACATGATTTACAGTGTTAGGAAATTTATTATTTTGTTTTAATTATAGTTATTTTCTAAAAATTAACTAAAAAGATATTTTTACACAGTTAAAGGATATTGTAATGAACCAATAGCTTTTATTGCAATTTTTCAAAATGATTTTAATGAGGTCGTTTGCATGTGTTTTTGATTTCGTAAATTGGTATTTGAGGATTTACACTTCTTAATTTTTTAGAATCTCTTGCGAAGCATTAATTGTTCTGATATATATGATCTGGGCTAACATATACATAAATTACTTAACTCAAAAACATTTTTTGCTTCACATCCATCAAATACGTAATATTAATGAAATTTTCTCTGAATTTTGTAAATTAATATTCATGATAAAGACGTCGATACAGCATTATTAAGTCAGTGATAAATACACTACTGGCCATTAAAATTGCTACATCAGGAAGAAATGCAGATAACAAAATGATATTTATTGGACAAATATATTATACTAGAAATAACAAGTGATTAAATTTTCAAAAAATTTGGCTGGATAGATCCTGAGAAATCAGTACCCAGAATAACTACCTCTGGCAGTAATAACAGCAGTTATACGCCTGGGCATTGAGTCAAACAGAGATTGGATTGCATGTACAGGTACAGATGCCCATGCAGCTTCAACACCATGCCACAGTTCATCAACCGTAGTGACTGGCGTTTGGTGACGAGCCAGTCGCTCGGCAACCATTGACCAGACGTTTTCTATTGGTGAAAGATCTGGAGAACGTGCTGGCCAGGGCAACAGCCGAACATGTTCCGTATCAAGGAAGGTCCAATACCGGCAACAAGCAGTCGGGCATTATCCTGCTGAAACGTAGGGTTTCGCGGGGCTCGAATAAAGAATAGAACCACGGGTCGTAACACACCAGAAATGTAACGTGCACTGTTCAAAGCACCGTCAATGCGAACAAGAGGTGACCGAGATGTATATCCAATGGCACCCATACCATCACGCCAGGTCATGGGCCAGTATGACGACGAATGTACACTGCCAGTGTGCGTTCACCACGATGACGCCAAACGGATGCGACCATCGTGATGCTGTACACAGAACCTGGATTCATCTGAAAAGATGACGTCTCGCCATTCGTGAGCCCAGGTTCGTCGTTGATCACACCATTGGAGGCGCTCTTGTCTATGACGCAGCGTCAAGGGAAGCTGCAGTCATGGTCTCCGAGCTGAGAGTACATGCTGCTGCAAACGTCGTCGAACTGTTCGTGCAGACACTTGTTGTCATCCAAACGATCCCATTTCTTGACTCACTGCTCGTGACGTGGTTGCACGACGTGGCCATGCGGATAATATGCCTGTCTTCTCGGCTGCTAATGATAGGTGGCCGTTGAGATCCCGCATGGCGTTCCATATTACCGTCCTGAACCCATCGATTCCATATTCTGCTAACAGTCATTGGATCTCGACCGACGCAAGCAGCAATACTGCGATAAGATAAACCGCAATCCCGTTACGCTACAATTCGACCTTTATTAAAGTCAGAAACGATTTCTTCTTCTTACACGAGGCATCACAACAACTTTTCACAAGGCAACAACGTTCAAATGCAATTTGTGTATGAAGAACCGGCTGAACAATTTCCTCATTTTAACACAATGTAGGTGTCGCTACTGGCACCTGCTTTGTCTGAATGCGCTGAAATGCTAATCATTTGCATATCACAGCACCTTCTTCCTTTCGTATAAATTTCACGTCTGTAGCATGTCGCCTTCTTGGTGTAGCAATTTTAATGGTCAATAGTGTAGTATATCATGTAAATCAAAATGCAAAAACATTTTTATGGGACAAAATATAGCTTTTATTTATTCAATCAAAACTAATCTTCGAATAGTCAGGATTATGAAAATAGAATAAAATAAAACAAATTGTTATGTATGTAATTCTACAAAATGAATGAAAAAAATAAGCATTTTAAAAGAATTTAAAACTTTCATTGTTGTTGTAAAGGATCGCTTAAAAATTGTTGCTTGAGACAAAGAAATATGGATTATTTATTTAGAGCTAAATTTTTGTTTGATAAGTCACTAAGTTATTGGTGGTAGCAGAATCATTTGTGAGCAGAATCATTTCATTGAATCATTTCAGAATCATTGGTGGTAGCAGAATCATTGGTGATAACAGAATCATTAATACCTTGTTAAATGTGTTCTTATGTTAAATATGGGCAATTTGGAGTCCTTGTGTAAATATGTGCAAAAGACCAATACATTAATATCATCAAAATCAAAATGAAAAAATATTTTTATAAATTACAGCTTTTATTTATTCAATAAAAACTAATCTTCGAATAGTCAGGATTATTAAAATAGAGTAAAATGAAACAAATTGCTTTGTATATAATTCTACAAAATGAATAGAAAAAAAATAAATAAATATTTTAAAAGAATTTAAAACTTTTATTGTTGTTGTAAAGGATCGCTTAAAAATCGTTGCTTGAGACATGGAAATATGGATTATTTATTTAGAGCTAAATTTTTATTTGATAAGTCACCAAGTTATTGGTGGTAGCAGAATCATTTCTGAGTATAAATATCTTGTTAAATATTCTTGTGTTAAATATGTGCTATATGGAGTCCTTGAGTAAATATGTGCAAAAGGCTGATACCTTAAGCTATATCTTATTTAGCTTAAATATAAATACTGGAACTGCATGCAATCTAACACACATTTAAAGGTAAGAAAAAAAAATAAACCAGGCAGTAAGGAAATAGGGAAATTTAAAAATAAAAAATAATGATAAGTTTGGATTAAAAATTTTTGAAGACAAGTTTTTGTTTTACCGGTATAATTCTGCAAGTAAGTTAATTTTCACTTAAATTCATAGCTAATATTGAAAGTTATTACTATTCGTGGCCTGGAGAAGAATTCTCTAATAATGAATCTCAAATTTTAACTGACAAATGTAATGGCATTTGAATTGTAAGGAATTCTTAAAAGAAATGTTTTAGATAAAAGGACATACATTTTTTAAGCATCATTAAATGAGAAAATATCAGTTAATACCCAAATAATTTAGCTTTATATAAAAGACATATGTTTTGTAATGTAGAATTTCAGTCTAATATTAACCATCCTAATGTAGGAAATAAGTTTAAGAAAAAATGAGCAAACAAACATGAAAAAGTAATGCTTTATAATAAAATCTTGGTAGAAGTAAATAATAGTGAATTTTAAATTATTGTAAAAGTTTACAACTTACTATATCTGGAAAAATTCCGTTATTTTTTTCAAAAATAACGGAATTTCTGAGACATTTCTGGACAATATAAATATTTTGGTTTAGAAAACAATGTTTCATTTACTAAAGAAAACATCAAGCTCTATTTCTCGTAAGATATTCTTCGTTTTAATGAAATCTAATTATTTTTTTAAAATAGCAGAAAGAAAATGAATAAATAAATAACTAGAAATCAGAAAATAAAATGCAGGTTCAAGAAACTTTTTCTAAATCAAAGATAGTCTACTTTATTAAACTATTACTTTTATTCGTTTCTTTGCAGATAGTAAAATATTTTAACTACCTAACAGTGTCGCAGCTAGAAAAGTTCACAGAACTTCAAAATTTAACATTATAATTTATAAATACGATTTAAAAATAATAGCATTCAGAAATAATAAGTTTTCTTATTTTTTTCAAATGATAGCAGAGTTTTCTTTTTATCCAGTCGCAAATGAGATGTAAAACATGTAGCAGAAATTACCAAGAAGAATAATCCTTTATACAAACATAACTTGTTTTGTTATTGAACTTGGTAATGAAATATCATTAACCTCTATTAGGCAATAAGTGTATAGTTATTTAGTACTGATGCAAATGGGCAAATAAACTGACATGCAAAGTGTTCCGAAATTTTTAAATTTAATATAAACACATTTATGAATAATATTGATGTTGAATTCTTTCTTCTATCATGAATAGTTTTTATTGAAGATGTTTTGCCTAAAAAAAGAAGGCAATATTTGCATACTAAAATAGAAAGTTTAATGTTGAAGGTAGTCATTTTTTAGCATTTCTCTCATAAAATGTCTAATAATTAATCAGTTTCTAAGATTTGCACGAATCTATTAAACTTTGATTAGAAAGGAAAATAATTTTTTCTGACTTTGAGAAGATTTATTTTAAACATTGCTGTTCATAACCAAAGGAAAAAAATATTTATTAGAAAGTAAATAACAAGGCTTTATCTAGGAATATTATAAGTAACTTTTAATCCCCTCATATGTCCAATGCTTCTCTCGAGAGTGAAATATTATGTCTTCTTTATTTGAGATTATAAAGTTCTTAATTATAAAGTTCTGTAATCATGATTTACTAGTTTTAACATTCATAGAACCAATTATATTTATAAGAATAGAATATGGAAATAAAAATGTAAACATGGTATTGAAAGTTCATTTAAAATAAAAATAAATTAGTATGTGAAAAATTAAAAAAGAAAAATCTAAGAAAATTTCCCTAGATATAATGCACAACATTAATCTTACTGATGTGATAATGAAAAGAAAATGTTTTCATGAAAAATTTTCAATGCATAGAAATATTTCTAGTAATTGTTTTAAAGTTCTTTACTGGGATTTCACCAAATTTATAAAAATCAATAAGGAACCCTGTTTAAGAAAATGTCATAACTCAAGGAAGCTGATACTAAATGCATGGAGGAGAATATTATTTCAAAAATAATTATATTTTTCCTCCTGAAAGACATTTTAGTTTAGACCAAATTAATGATTTCTACTATTGGCATGATTTATAAAGAGAAATAGACATTTATAGAGTCATCATTTTAATCGAGACCGTTACGTTTGGAATGAAATTTTTCTGATGAAAAAAATTCAATTAGTATTGATTCTAAAAAATATGAACTTTAAAATGCATATAGAAATATCAGAAAAAAGCAGATACCAGCAAACCATTATACCTAGGTTTAATTTCATATTTTGGCAAGATGAATCGTTTTCCTACACATTTAAGATTTCATAAAAAATTTTTTGAACAAAATAAAATAAAAGTTTTAAATTTGTCGCCGAATTCACGTGATTTAAATACTTATTTGATTATGATTAAAATGAAAATTTGGGAAGTAGTCGAAGCAAATTATAATAAACAAAACCAATATTTAACTTTAGAAGATCATGTTAATTCTATTTACATGGAATAAATCAGATAATAAGACTCAAATGACCTAATAAAAACTATGAAAAACAACATAGCATATGTCTCTACAGAAAATCGGTGATACAACAGATAAATTATATTTTTTAAATATTATTCACTGATTGCCAAAAAATAAAGAAAAATCACAAAAATAGCGATAATTCTCCCAAAAATAAACCAATCTCAATGAAATGAAATACCAAACTTGCACCTCCATTTGCTCATATTATAGGTATACTGCCGCGCAACCTGTCTAGTGGTTAGCGTACCTGACTACAAATGGGTGGGACCTGGGTTCGAATCCTGGTTCGGGTATGGATGTACTTTCTCTCTCTCTTGTCTTCATCCTTTCTTTGTGTGTGTGTGTGAATGGTTGCCTACCCTATAAACGGGTACCTATGGCATGTGTGTACTGAGGAAGTCGGACTCCTCACCAAATATGGGTCAGTTGGAAAAGTGGAGCAGCGCACCCCATATTGCCAGCCTGGCTGGCACACGACAACAACAACAACATAGGTATACTAGTTTCTATAACACTATAATCGTTTGATGATTTCTTTTTATGCTATTTTGCATCTTCCTATACGTAAATATTGTGCATGATTTAAACAAAGTATTCTGAATAAAATTAAAGTAATAATTAGAATGAGCAAGAAAATATTTCAAATAACACTCAACTCAATGAAATTTGTTCCTGAAAATCACAATTTAAAATATTCTTAATTATAAATTGCTATGGTAGTTAATTATAAAAGACTGGAATGTTTCATTTTCACATAAAATTTTAAAATATATATATTAATTATCACAAAATTGCTTATAAGAAACTTCACTGGATAAACTTTGTTTTTAATGGAAAATATGAAATAACTAATAATCAATTTCTCGAGGAAATTACTTCTGTATTTGTTTTTATAATTCTCTTTTTAAAAGATAATTTTATTCAGTTTTAAAATATTATTTTTTAAAATTAGTTATATATTTATATAGAGTTAAAGAGCCTGAATATATAAATAATACTAAATAGAATTTTTTATAAAAATAAATTTTTTTTCCTATAAAAATATAATTTATTTCACATTATTATATATTTTGATATCGTATCATTTTATTTGTTATTTTTGTAACAAATCTAAAAGAATTTATGATTTTAAATAACATTAGTATATTATTTGAAACTTTTTTATTTCATTTATTATTTATAATTTTCAATTTATGTATTTTATCTAGTCCTTATTATCATCAATTTAATAATATTATTCTTGATGACGATATTTTACATTTGAAACAATTGTGAAATATTACTTTTAGTTTTTTATGGCCAGGGAAAAATATATCCATTAAATTCTTAATTACAATATTTTTTTTAGTGATTTTTCCTCCAAGAAAACTTTTAATGAAGGTTGTAAGCCTTCTTCGGCCATTGAAAATAATTTTTATATTAGAAAATGCTCTGCAGTTTTCAATATTTGATTTTTTCTTTTTTAAGAACGTTTCTTACTTTTAAATAATCATTCTTTTCTGTGCAGTTAAACCTCCTAATAATAGCACATAGCAATCGTATATTTTGAAATAATACTGTTTATTATAGCAGTTACAAAAGGAATTTGAGAAACGATAGAATAGGCATCCGAAACTGTTATTCACTTATTTTTAAAATGCAAAAAAATTGTGAGCATTCATTCAAAGCAACTAAAAATAATGATAATATTTTTATTTAAGTATGTTCACTTATTAAGTATTATCTATTCTAGAAATTGGCAAATTGTCTTTACTTTGGGACATTTTATTTATACAAGGTGAATACTATCCTCTTAAAAAGATTGTGATATTTAATACATTACTTTTAATTGAAAATTGTTATTAAGTAACACCAAAGTTATTAAACCAACAGAAAAATGCGTGTTTGTTAAAATTTAAATAAATATAAATTTTTCCTTTTTCTGTATGGTATAACAATTACCAATGACCAATTGATATTTTAGCGGTGATTTTATCCTAAGTTGAAACTCAAAAGAATGAGGAGTTTAGTACAATACTATTTCTTTATCTGTGTATTAGTTTATTTGAAGCAATTATTTACGAATTTCAACTAAGATAACTTGTCTCGAAATCTCTCACCGGTATTAGTTTGTTGTAGATCTGTAAAGTTGAAATTCTTTTTTATATTTATTACACATGACCACCTACTTTAATTATTTACTTTCTTCATATTTTTGATTACATAGCACTTTGAAAAGATTATGTTTTCAACTACTGTTTGTTTTTAAAACTTCTTAATAGAAAGTAATTTAGGCAGCAAAATACATTCAGTTTCTTAGTAATTTTCAACTGATGTGCTAGTTTAATGGAAAAATTATAATGTGCTTTCAGAGTACCAGACAACAAATTTAAACGTATTCGGAAGGTTTGTTGCTAAAAATGTAAAACGTAAGTTTATGATAATATAAAAATGAAATATGTTAAAACAATTCTTGCTTTTTATTCTTGATTACGTATTATATCCAATAACTTCTAAGCAACGTTTGTCTCCATGTTTTTGTACAAAACTTCTGATTGTTTTACTCTTCCGTATATAATATAAGTGATATACAATAAATGTAGAGCAAAACTAAAAATTACATGAATATAGAAGAAGTAAAGAAACTAGAAATCAAAAGTTTTTATTAAAAAAATGAAAGAAACTTTTAGAAATACATCAGAAAGACTCATTTTTAATTATTTGCATTTTTCAGTAAATGTTAATTGTATTCTTAATTCTTGTTCAAAAATCTTTATGATTTTTTGTTTTGACCTCTTTTTGTTGAAACAAACTTTAAAATTATGTCGATTTTCCTAGTTGGAATTATCTATTACTTCATTACTTTAAAACAATATCTTTCTTTATTGATAGAGTTAATACTAAAAGTTTTGATTAAATTTCGTTTCAGGTAAATTCAACCAATCAAATGCACTCATTCGATTACTTCGAAAGCTCATTATGAACAGCGAGAGAGTGCAACGATTCCAGCGTTTCATGCGAGAAGAGTTGAGTGATGAAGAAGACCCACTTATGTTTACTTATAATCAGATGAAAACACTAAGTTGTCATGAGGAATGAACAAGAAACTATACAATCTTGAGTGTTTTCATAACAATGTTGAGCATAATTTGTGGTGATCTATGAGAAAGGATAATTTGTGATTGATTTATTACATTTGAATTGTTACTTTTAACTTAAATGTTAGCAAATATATTTGTTTTTAAATGAATGATTTTATGTACTGGTTTTGGAAGAAATAAAAGAAATTTTAATTGGAAATAATTTTTACCTTGTACTATAATACAAGTAATACGTTTTGAAAAAAATTTAATACGTTTGATAGAACGTATTTCATTTGTATAATATTTTAGTTTTTAAATAAATTCAGACAATTCATTACTTTTTACCAAATGTTAATTCCGTAAAACAAAAACATTTTTAATTAATACAGTAAAACACAGTGATTCAAATGCCAGATAAATTTTGCGAAATTCAAATCTTTTAACTTTTGATTTTTCTCCGCAGTAGTGTTTAAAATGTAAAAGAAAGGAAATACATAAAAATTGTAATACAATGAGACAAGTGTCATAAAGAAATAAAACTAGACATATCAAAGTGGCATTTGAAAACTGCAGTTAAAATTTATAGCAGTTTTACATCCCAGGGTCCTTTTCCCTTTGGGATGCATGGGGTGGTACATGTAACATAAAAATGTTCTCTTTTGAATTTGTGTGTGGCCAATCAAGGATTTGGAGGAGATATTTCTGATCATTCCCTGGAAGACTAGAAGTTACGCATTCATTTTATGATCAAAAAATAACCAGTAGAAGAAGTGGGAGGAGAGATGAAGACAACTATAAAGTTAAGGAGTTGAACCGAGAGTTAGAGAATAAGCCCCTGATGAGATAGAGATGTAGAGAAATGAACCTAATCTCCAATGATAGAGAGAAGGGAAAAAGAGATAGATCACAGAGATGAAGCAGACCTACCCAAATGAGAGACATGGAGCAGACCAGTTCATGGGGGATACCGGAGCAATAAGATAATGAATGGAGAATCTAAAGAAACCTGAGTGACTGAAGTAATCTACCTAGGGTGATGCAAGAGTGTACTATAAAGGGAGTGAGTATTTTTAATCTCTTCCTCAGGACCCTGATCACAATGTTTCATAAATATGTTTTGATTAAATTTTTATATTGATAAGATAATTAATCAAGAATGTTCAATGTAAATATTTAAGATTTAATAATATAATAAAATTGCGTAATTATTTAACTTTGTCTTTCTGATTCGTTCTCAGCAAGTCTCCACTATTCTCCACGAACCTGGGTTAACTCGGTGTTTCTTTATATACCGAGTTTCACTACAACAGTGGCTTCATATAATACGGAATATTGATGAATCCTCAAAACGTATCCAGATGCGAAATAGAAGAGAAAATTATGCTGAATTTCTCAAAAACTTGAAGCAGTCTTAAAATTAAATAAAAAAAATTTTAGTCATTAAAAAATCCATCATTGTTTAATCACTTAAAGTATTTTAGTCATTAAAAGCATTTATTATCTGCTTTAATTTTGCAATCACAAAAATAATTTTAATATTTCATGATTATTCGAGGAAAAGTTAAAGATATTTGTGTAATATTTAGACAAGGCAAGAAAACATATTATAATTTAAGAAATGATTAAAAGTTTTAAAATTCCATCTTCAACAGAATAAGATTTACACTGAAAATAGCTTTTATATTACTCTTTTAAATGCATATATTATAATCTTATTTTGTTTAATATAAAAATTTTCTTAGCTTAAAACTTTTTTTCTGCATTATTTATCTATTACTATCATATTCAAGTGAAATATTTATATTTGTTTGAATAGAATTTCCGGTAGCCATTTCTGAAAAACAAAATATTGCTAAATCCAACCATTCGCCGAGTAAGTTTGAGTTACAGTTCAAATGAAAAAATTGAAAATGATGTTTACGTATGGTTCTTTGAAGTTCTTTACATTTAAAAGAAACATTATGTGTAAAAAAAGCTTGAATATTAATAATCTAAGTGATTTTAATATAATTTAATCATAATATGATTTCATGATTTTCATCTATACTACAGAAAAACATTGTATTCCAATAATTTCATTATTACTGTAAATAAAGAAATATTCCTGATTAATCGCTTCATTTGAATAAAAAATTTTCCAAATATTTGCAATGTTTATTTTATGAAAGGGAAACTTGTTTAAATAAATACGAATGAAAAATCTCGAAAATAAAACATTGTTTAATGAATCTCAAGAATTTGTTCTTTTTGGTAACGAAATTCCATAAATTAACTTTTCAACTGTAACTGTAATTAATTTGATCAAAACAAGCATTGTTTTACTTTTGTTATAAAAATACCTTGCATATTTGCTATAAAATGGTGGGCAAATAAATGAACATAAAAGGAAATAGGGAGGCCAATTAAAAGAAATTTGTTGAATAAACCTACAATCTTCACATGCATATAAACTGAGATAAAATAATTTATATTTTTTTATAAAGGTAAATTGCTAAAGAAAATAAAGATATAAAAGTACATGCTGATTTATGAAAAACATTCATACAAATTTAACCAACGAAAACGACTTAGTGTCGAAAATTATGGACAAAAAAAAAAAAAAAAAAAAAAAAAAATTTTTAATAGCGGAAATCTAAACACAAGTACTACATCCAAAAATAAAAAAAGAGTGAAATGACCTGTTTTGTTTTAGATTACTTACAATGTATCACTTTTGATAAAATTTGAAATTATCTTATAAGGTTTGAAAAGTAATGCAAAAAGGTGAATAGTATAAACAATCCTTTTAATTGCATAAATCATTTTTGTATGACTCTTACAGTCAAGGGCACTGGTTCAATCGCACACTCTAACAAAAAAAAAAAAAAAAAAATCTGTAAAATGGAGTGTAACGCTTTTAAAGGTTAATTGAAAGGAGCATTTACATCATAATTTATTTTATTGTCTACAGTTGTTGCCAAAAAAAAAGAATAAATGCCAAACACATGTAAATAAACCAATTTGTAATTATCTAAATATATAGATTTTTTTTCATTTAACATTGAGTGACGTAAATATTTCTATTGGTAATATAATGACACATATTTTTTTAAAATAAATTATGCATTTGGAGCAAAAATGTTTTAAATGAAACAACATATCCGCCTGAGCTGTTATTAAATTATAGATTAAGGGTATAAAAGGTCAAAATAATAACAAAAAAATAACACTTGAGTAGCCGTCTAATAAAAAACACTCTGCTCATTCATGTATCGTATGATTTAAAAGGCAATTTATGAGAAAAAATTTCAAATTTTATTTTATTATGCATTGATTGTACGAAATGTTTTTAAATATATGGTAAATGGCATTAGAATTGCCGATATATTTAAGTCACATATTTTAATCTTCTTGGAGCATTTCTAGTTTCAAGCAGTTAATTCCTCGTAATGTGTCGAAAACACGCTAACAATAATGAATAGTATACAATATTGCCGAATTTATTATTAAACTTCATAGCATATTAAACGTAAAATAAAATAAATACATGTTTTTTCTTTTGTCTTGTTCCTTCAGACTTCATTCAAATTTGGTGATTTTTTTTTTGTTCTATTCAACAGTGTGAGGTAAAAAGTTGCATAACTTCTTAGCTCATTTGTTATGTTGCTCATGGATATAATGGGTAAAAGTAATTTCTGGAGAAAAGTTCTTATTCCAGATAAATCTTTCATCCTAAAAATAGCCAAAACTGTTTGTATTTATTCACCTAAACTTAGTTTTTTTCTTAAATACCAACATGTATTTGTTTTTAGATGGCTTTAGATTTAACTTAGAATTTGATTATGTAGTTAAAGTTACTGAAATCTTATTCTATAGCTTTCGAGTATTATTGAGCATATGGTAAATCTACAGATTTCTTAATACGTTTTTAATCTTTTTATCGAATTGGAGGAGAGAAGTGTTATGTTTCTATTTTATATAATGTCTACTATATAATGTCTATTTTGTATAATGTCTAAGTATTTAATAATTCAAGTGGTTTCATATCTTTATGACTTTTAACAAATTCCACATTTTATTCAGAGAACTTTTGATCTTTGATTGCGAAGACTTTCTAAGAGATCATTTTTCTGAGATACTTTCATTTTACATGCTCAAAGAACTTTTAACGAATTTATTTCAAATCATTGCCAACGCATTCAGTATTGTATGACTGTCTTCAAATACTTTGGCTATTAAAATGACCAATATATTCTAAAAATATGCTCCTTACCAATAGAAACATTATTGTTAGAGACTTACCATTTTTTATTTCTCCTTCTAACACATCTGTTTCATAAATTAATTATATGGCATTCTAAATATAGTCAATTTCCTATTATCAAAGTAAGGATTTTCATCGGTCAAATAAATATAAAAAATGAAATTCGACATTAACAATTATTTCACTTCATATCTCTCGTTATTTAAATATAATTTTGTTTGGTACTTATATTGATATTCTATTTGTTTGGTACTTACATTGATTCGTACTCCCGTTGATATTTTTGGTATAAATATATGGCATCAAATTTTGTAAATTTAAATATTTTTTATTTCAAAATGTTAAGAAAATGAACAATTTACTAATATCTTCATTTTAACAAATAGATAAAAACTTTATTTGCAATTTATATGGGGATAAATCCCATCATTAAATACACATTTTTTCGCAGATAGGATCAACGGGATAATACGTATGTACTTTTTGTTCTTTATTAATTATTTAATTCGAAAATAATTAGAAGACTTTAATCAAGTTTAATAGTGATGTAATTTTACACAGAACTTGTAGTATCATTCTACATCATTTTAAACCACAAATTTATTTAAAACATAAATTTGAAATAATAACGATCTTCAAAAGAAAGTTGAAGTAAAATGAATATCATACAGCAAATAATTCAAATTATAAAAAAATTTATACCTACATTAATAACTTTAAACATAAAAAACATTGGCTGAGATTTAATGTACGGTCACTCTTGCAACTTTTTTAAAAAGTCGTCAAAAATCTCGCCATTTTTCAAATGATTAGGGAACAACTTTGATATACCCCCTTCCCAAAAAATTACGCGCCAAATCTGGCACTCCTTACTGACTTTTTAGGGTTGCTGTTTCTTATTTTGGTGTTACCAATTCAGGTTTTTTCAGCTTTTAGGTATTTGCTGTTGCCAAATTTAGTATTTTCTTGTATTTTGTACCATTTTCTGAGTTTTTTTTTAAAAAAGTTTTTTATCTATTAGTTATTTGTATTTAGCGACAATCCCTCTTGGTGAGTGAAAAAATTCGCCAAAAATAGGTATTATGGTTGGTGAGGGAAAAAAAGTTGCCAAATTTCTTATTTGGGGGGTGGGTATATCAAAGTAGTTTCATGATTGGAATTAGAATCTCTCATCTGCGATTGGTCATAATGTGTTGGGTTGTCATAAAATGTTATTTATCGCCAAATATGAAAAAAACGCGCCAATAGTGACCGTACAGTAAATTTCAACCAAAACATTTAAAGTTATTAAATGTATACTATGAAAGCTTTAAGAAAGCTTTTTTAAGAAAGAATATTTCAATAAAGCTTAGCACAAGAAGTTAGGTTTGTAGTTAATATTTATAATGTTCCTGCTGTATATTTTTGTTTATCGCTCGTAATTTTAACCAAGGACAAGTGACGATGAAACCATCTGAGCTATTAATTGTGGGTTCTAATAAAATCGTTCTATTTATGTTACGCTGTATAAAAGGCACAAATCTTTAGATGAACTCTAAATATGCTTAAATCAATTTATTCTTAAACATGATTCTGGTTGAGACATGACTGCAATGAAACTATTTTCAAACATAGATCATTGTAAATACAAATAAACACATTATCAATTTACAATGTAATCACGAAAAAACAAAAACAACAAACAGATCAAAAACAACAAAGAGCATTTCTAAATATTATTGGTGTTATTTAGTGATACTATATCTTTTCAATAAAAGTGTTATCCTTTTGACGCAAGGAATCACTTATGACAATATGATGAATATGACAATTCTTTTCGAACCAGTATTAGCAGTTATTTTACAACTCACTTAAAAATAAGTCATATTACTCGGAAAGCTCTTACATCAATCAACATCATTTGTCATTGGTGCAAATTACCCCCCCTCCTAATCAGTCATCAAAAAGCAATTTGAGAACAGTGAATTTTATCGTAAAATTTCAAGTCATTTTGCAAAATTTCTTGCAATATACAAACTTATTTATTCAAGTTTCTTGTTTGATAGGGCAAATTCATTTCTGTTTTCATTAATATTTTTTGCATATTTCACTTTTTATAGCAATTTCTTTTTCCCATAAAAATTTTGCCGTTTACTTGAAACTCCTTTAAAGTTTCATTACAAATATTCCTGTTTCTACAAACGCAATATATATTCTTCACGATCACTTAATTCGATAAATTGTTCAAATTATGATAATAGTAATGGCTTATAGTTAATTTTTGGTTTGTATGTCGCTATACAGCCACTTTCTGTGCGCTAAGTCTTAATTCAACTGTGAACTACAGGTTTAAGAGGATTTCAGAGCCTTATAAATATCCAAGATCGATAAAACAAACTCGAACCAACAAACTGTTGTAATGAGGACTAGAAGATTAACCGAATAGCCATTCAGCTGTGTTAGCGGTGTTTAAAAAAATGAAAGAGTTAAAAAATTAAGCATGGTGTGACAGGATAAGTCTCATTGTAGCCAAAAGACTTACTTATAAAGTCCTTTCTTTTTCTCTTTGCCTTTCCCTTTAAATATAGGTATTCTTATTTGAATATTATGTAAACCAGAAAGTCATTAACTGCGTATTTTACTACAGCGACAGCAAATTTCTATAATAAATGAATAAGCCCATTTAAATGCATTATATCATACATTTAAATGGGCTATTTATTCATTTATTAACATTTTTTAAGTAACATAAAACATTTTTCTAAGTAACATTTGTCTTTGAAAGTGGAAGTTTTTATTAATGACTTCTTATTCGTTGATTAGCAATGTTTAACTTGATTTTTGTGATAATTGACATCAAAAGTTTTCCGTAGCTAAATACCGTTTAGTTTGTAATAAATGAAATTAACTAAGAAAGTGAAAATTAGAAACAGCTCAGGACACATTAATGAAATTCATTCACGAGAATAAGATCAAGTAGTTTATAAGAAATGTTTAAATATTTTTCACGTGATTTTGCAAAGACTAATTTGAAAACTTAATTTGTAATTAAAAAAAAAAGGTTTTCTATGAATTTGATTGAAAGTACGTTTTTGTTATGAAAAGAAAAATATAAACACTAAACGAGTAAGTTATAACATTCTTGTTTGACTATTTAGATTCATATATTTTCACAACACAAATTTTCTATTATATTGATCCATACTTTTCGTAAGTTATTTTTCATCCACAACTGCAAGCATATTCAAATTTGGTTAGACTATAAATTAAGTTCCCCCTTTGATTCTCACCAAGCTGGGCAAAACCCAATCGTTTTATGATTGCAAAAGAGCAATTGATTGTTATGTGCCAACAAAAATCGCCAATAAAATCGATAGCCAAACAAAAATCACCATGTTTGCCTAGGGGGGCACAAATTTTATTTGTACAAACTTACTGAATTATAACATTTAGTGTAATCTTAAAATTTGTCTGTATTTTATTTGAATATCTTGGAAACTAGGTTCTTTCTCTGTCATTAGTACAAAATAATAAAATTTTGAATTCATAAAATTTTTCTGTACTTTTCTTACGTTATTTTAATTTTCACTGCTCACGATTTGATTGCATTTTTATTGATGTTTATTTTGACAGAACTGTAATGCAACACCTTAAATCATAATTTCTCCTAATTTTAATTTATAAGAGATAAATAATTAGCAATCATTATAAGATAAAAGTATTTTTAAAATATGTTATTATTTTATTTCAACATGTTGATAAAATTCATTTACAAATTTGATATTTTCATAAAAAAATGAATATAAGTAGATTGGTTTTCAATTATGCAAAAATAAAGAAAAGGGGTTATTTTAAACATTTCTTGTGGCTCTAATGTTTCAAAATTACTTTTAAATTTCCTTGTTCTTTTATTAATAGATAACTTGTCTAATGTCTCAAAACAGACTGATTTTCGCTGATGTTAATTTTACTTTGAATAAATATTTTTTGTCAAATTTTTCATTTAAATATTTTTTAAAATATATATTTATCTACTTATAACTCATTAACTCACATTTTTATTTTGTAATTGGTAAAGTTTGACAGTTATTATAGTACAAGGATTGTGTGGCAATATATTAAAATTACTAGTTCTCTCAAAATGATTATGTTTGCTTATTAGAGTAAATTTGGATTAAAATGTTGAGAAATTTTTAAGAAGTTGATTAGTTATAAGAAAATAAACGTGTTTTCTTGTGTGATTAATTCAAATGCCTAGAAAATTTTATGTTGGTGTAAAGTTTGATATTGAGAAATTTGAAAAATAAATTAAGCACAAATTTGAAATTCAGAATATGTTCTTTCATAATTTTTTGTGCGATTCCAAATTTAATGAATATGGTGTCGTTAAAATAGAAAACCTATTTAATTTTATAATTTTTATAGCATTTTCATTGGCTTTATAGATATTTGTCACCAAAAAAAAAAAAAAAAATCTAAAGAACTTTAAAGTGTACTTTTATCGAAACTGATGATATTTTGAAATAACAAAAAAGAAAAATCAATGCAATGTTTGTAAGCTTTAAATTTAGTGTTTAATCAAGTGATGTTTGACATAATCGATTTTTATTTATAAATTAACTACTTTTTACATCTTACGGTACAAAAACTAGGAAAATTTGAGAATTGGTGCTTAGTTCAGTAATTCATGACATCATTCAAATATATGTGCATTGATTTAAGTATTTCTAAGGCCCCAAATCCTTAATGCAGTGATGTAAAAGAGATTTGTTATGCATGCATTTTGAAAAGTCATTGAAATATTAAGGTATTCATTGGTTTTGCTGCAAGATTTTAAAGAATAATTGATGTAAGAGAGAGAGAGAGATTTTTATATGTTTTTATCACAGATTTTGACCGTAAATTATCTTTTAATTCTAAAAATCTATAATAAAAAATTAAATAAATAAATAAAAGAGCCATGATTATTAGTAATCGAAATATGCTAAACGCTATAGCAGAACGAAAATCGGTATTAGTAAATGCCTCCACTTTTGTTTTTTATTTGCTGATTTGATAAATTTGGATCATAGAAATTAATTTTTTTTAAAAACATCTTAACATTTAAAAAAAATTGGTAATTTTTGCATCAATCAGGAAATTTTTTTTATATGAATCACAAATTGTAAGGAAATAGTTTTGAACTTGGTGGTAATGTTAGGCAATACTATTTTGATAGCAAAAGTCATAAAAAAATAGTGCCCAACATTACTCTGCTTAATAGTTTGCTTGCAACCCTAAAAGAAATTAACTCTTTTTAAGCTAGCAAGCATACTTGAGAAAAAAATGAGAAATTTCATAAAATCTCATAAATTTATCTCTCTTTTGCATTAGTGATTTTTACATTTAAAATCCTTACATTTTTTTTAAAGTTATTGATGGTGATGATAATGCAGTTTCTACAGCTAAGTCAAATCACTGCAATAAAATGTCGAATATAATTTGCTTTAAAATTTTAATTCAAGGTGACAAGAGTTGATTTTCTATTTATATCATCTTTTAACGATTTTTGATGAAATCAAAAATTCAATACTCAGAAAAAATATGAAAATAGTGACTATTAAGTAGTAAATATTAACGTTTACAAAAACACGTTTATAAACCAAACTAAAATAGAAAATTTTTTCTGTAAATAATGAAGCTATTTCACTTGAACTCTTCTTGATCATAAATGTAAAAAAAAAAGTTATTAAATTGGTGAAAATTTTCCTTGACTTTCAAGAGGATTAAAAATTAGTGTAATTTCACTAATTTGAAGTTTATATATGGGATACTTTGTAGCTAAATTTATTTCTTTTCTTTAACTCAATCTGAGGAAATCAGATCACATACATGAATCCGCTAACTCTTAAAAAGTCGAAGACAAGAAAAGGGAAAGAATAAATTTCTTTCCAAGAGACCCAAACATTCTAAGCTGTGTTTAAAAGATGTGGTGTTGGTGGCACAATTTTCGATACCTCAAAAAACGTGAGACATTTCAGGTGGTCAGTGGCAAGATTCGAGTTCTTAAATTTTAAGTAAACAAGAATTTTAAATTCTAGTTTGTTATAAATAATCAGACTTTTTTTCAATGATAACTGTAAATGGCTTATTGATCTTCAATAACAAGAAAAATCAATCATTATTGATTTGAAGATTCTAGTATCTAGCCTTAGTGACTGATTTTGGAAAAAATTTCTCATGAATTAATCCCCTGTCGTAATAATCAGTTGAAAATAAGTAAATATTTAATGGTGAGGTAAAAGTCTTATAAGTAATATTTGGAATAAAGGTACCCCCTTTCATAGCGATTCAGCTATGCATTTTGAAATAGTCCCTCTTGTAAGAATGCGATTGATTAATTTTGACTCATGAGTTATTCCAGAAACTTCTTGTTCAGTTTACTATCAAAAACAACTCCCACTAGTTAAATTTATTATGTGTAAGAACAATATTTCTATATTTTAGGTCAGAGAGTAGTTTTTAATGGACCAAAAAAAAAATACTAGATTGTTTCGTATCCATCATATTTTTAAATCATAGTTCTATAAAGCACCATTTTGATAATATATCAAGTGCTCGATTGTTTTTACTCTCTACCAATGATTTTGCATTTTTGTTCAGCGCTTGCGCTCGAAACTTAAAATAACCAAAAAAGTAACTTTTTAACTATTTTTTACATTTCTGCTGGAACAAAGTCATTGGTATACAAGCGGAAGGGTGCGCTACTTCCATGTGCAATCTGAGACTGATCTATTTGTATATTATAATGTATAATGAAGTTGTTATTTCATCCGAACAGAGATATACGTTCGTTAGTAAAAATCTTATGAACACAATAATGTTCC
>JAPDSC010158152.1:9038-19232 GCA_026290005.1 Latrodectus geometricus | reverse complement strand
TATACTCACGTACAAGAATAAGGAATAAGATAAGCTATACAAATAGTATGTTTTATTGTATGTTTAGGGCAACACAAGAATAGAAGCTCTAACAAGAATCCCTAAAAGACCTACTTTTATTTTAAATATACTTTAACTTAATATTTAAATCAATTCCAAATTTTTAATTTAAATAGTTTTCAAATAGATTTTGGCATCCATGTTGTCATCCCACTTTAATGGGTTTTGATTTGCTGCTACTAATATTGTTTAATGAGTTGTTTTGCTCTCTTTTTCTACTATAGATTTGTGTACATTGTTTTGATATACTGTTTACAATAGTTTTTTATATAAATATTCTTCAAGTGACTTGCATAGTCCCTATGCCTTTTTTCTATTTCTACTGTATACTTTTATCCTATTCTTATCAGAGATTTTTATTGTTCTTTATGTTGTATCTTATTTTATCTATATTGGCATATCATCTCTTTAGGTGTTTTTGCGTATAATATACATTATTTGGTATTGTATTTTATTGATTTCCTGAACTTTCATATGCTCAAATAATATATATACATATATATAAGCAACAAGTATATGAATGCGTGAGCATAACTCTATTTATTATAATTATGGTATGAAATATTTTAATTAAATAATACAGTGGAAATATGGTTTATAACTGTAACATAATTGTGTAAAATGTTCTAATGTTTCAATTATTTTAAAGTCATTTTTCATTCTAGTCTTATCAAAGTCATTCCGTTATCTGATAATATTGAACCTTTATTGGTATAATACTTTTTTTATAAAATCTTTTAAATAACAAATAATTTCATTTTTACGTATTGCTTATAAGTAAAAATCTTTTCAAGTTATCTAAGTTTATAATTTTTTAAAAATTTGATTTCAATATCAATTAATTTTTGAATTAGTGATTATGAAACATTTAAATATTGACAAATGATTTTCTGGTTGTTTCGATAAAATGGAATTCTTATCAGATTCATGCTTTGAATACTTTCCATTATTTCTATCTCGATAAAAAAAATTTACTTTTTAAATAAGTCTTGGTTTTTAAGCAGATGAAGTGTCTGCAGAAAATTTTGTAAGAGAAAAAAGAAAATTTAATAAAAAAAAAAAAGGAAATTATGATTCTTAAATAATACAAAATATAAAACTAAATACTCGAACTAAATAAGATTCAAAATAAGAGTTGATTTTAATTGTATTTCAAAATAAATAAATGAATTAACAAAATTTGCATTTATTATTACATTTTTTGAAATTATTTGTATACGCAACTTTTTGTGAGTTTAACTTGAAATTATTATCAAGGTCTAAAATTAAATGAATCTGTGAATAGGTTTTAAAATATTTTTTCAAAAAAATACAAATTTATAAAAATTCAAATATTTTATGTTTTTGTCCTTTTTAAATTTTACTCTTTGTTTATATTTTACGAAGAAAAGCAAAAATCAATTTCTATTATTGATCATATCTAATTTATATTTTTAAATCATTTTTCTTTGAATTTATGTTTCAAAATTATTATTATAAAAATATGTTTATAAAATAATTTGAGGTACTAGTTGTGTTTCTCTTTATTTATAATTACTTTTGCTACCATTTAATAATTATTTTCAGCCTAGTTATATTAATTTTAAATAGTTTATAAATTAATTATATAAACTAACTTAGTATAAATGATTAGTTTAAGTATATATATTAAATTAATGTAATTATTAGGGTATTTCAAATAGAAAAAAGAAACAAAAATGATGAAACGAAAGTTATGTACAGAAAAAGGACAACATTAATATTACTAAATAAAAGAAATTTTGGATAATTATATTTTAGCAGTCCATAAAAAAGACATTATTTATTTGATATATAGTCACTTTCATAACTTTGCATGTATATTATATTCAATAATTTTATATTTTGGCTAACAAAAATGTAAAATATAAAAATAAAACCGCTTTAAAAATATAATTTCCAAATACAATTCCAGTTAAAAAATAATATTCGATTGGATTTTTAGGTAAAAATATTCAGGTTCAAATGCATAGAAAATATTTACCAAACGTTAGATAAACAATACCCATATAATAATGTGGACTTAAATAATTGAACAAATGAGAATCTGCTGACTATATTTACAAACAGTCTATTTAAATTCATGAGTGTACAAAGGGTTAAAAATGAATAATATTTGGAAAGCGTCACTTCCTGTTAATGTATATATTGCATGACTAGAGCCATGTCACATAAAGATTAAAATAAATACAAATTTTATACTTTTAAATTACTTTTTAACTTAATCTCATTGGCTATTCCAAATAAAATTTCAAATTTGATAAAGTAAAATACAGTGAAATGATTGTAGTTTGATTCTAAGAACCATCCAATCAATCAATAACTGTATTTATTTTAAAAATCCCCCAATGAATCTAATTTGAATAATTTCATTTTTTTTTCATTCTGGTAAGGAAAGTAATTAATCAATGAGTTTTGCATTGATTAAAACAGCTAAAAGAGGAGTTGATTCATTCATTGATGGAAATGGTTGGAGAATACAATCAATACTAAAATGAGACATTTCTTTCTAAGCCTGTACTTCACTTCCCGGAAATGCTAATTTCCGCGCACGGTTGGAAAACATAATGATATTGACGTGTAGATTAAAACCTTGGTTACGTAAATTAATAACAAACGTGCACGAATACTTTTTTTTTTAAAAAAAGAGAAAATCATTTTTGATTTAAATATGCATCGATTGAAGAAGCTTTCACTTATGAAATCTATTTATAGATAACAGATCAGGGAATATTGTGATGAAAAGCAATTTAACTATGAAGTCTATTTATCATACTGTTTCGTCTATTTTTTCTGAACACATATGATTTCGTATTCATAAGAAAATTATTGAATTGATTATTTATTTATGAATGCTTTCCAATTTATTGTGAAAAGTTCGTGCTGTTAATCTCTGTATTTAAGTTTCATTAACATATTTCGTTTAAATTTTTTATATTATTCAACGAAATTTACTGTCTAACTTTAAACGGATTCAAACTGAAATCGATGCATTTAAAAATATTTTAATTTATAATTTTTAAATGTGTGATGTGCTTTTGGGAATAGATAAGGATTTTGGTTTAGTGGGAAACATTTTACATATTCCAAAAATAGACAATTTTTGGTTTTTTTATATGACCATTATCATTCTCCACCTTTTTAGTATACACTATGTCAATAATTATATTTATCTTATTGCCACTAAATTAAAACGAATTTAAAGTGCAAAATAATTTATTCTATGTAGTTCAACTAGTTAGATAATAGTAATTTTAGTCATATGCAGCATTAACTAATTGATTCGTCTAACTAATTATTAATAAAATAAATTATATTTATAAATAATTAACTAATTGATTGATCGTGATTATGTTTATGAATTAAATCATTCATTATAGTTGGATATACACTGAAAAATAAATTTAAAACATGTATTTTTCATCAGAAATTATTATAATAATATTATTATACTATCTACCAAATAGTTAAACAATATGTATCGCTTTGTATATTTACGAGCAATTTTAAAATACATGAAAATAGTAATATTAATTAAGCAATATTTATTATGAAAAATTATTATTATAGAAATTCTTCATTAACTAAATGCTGTGTATAAAAACATTACAATATAAAATATCATATGACTTACAATTATGTACATGTATTTTCTTATGACTTGAAGAATAAACCTATTATTAAAAGAGAAAAAAGTTAAGTGTAAATTATAATAGTAAATAATAGCATGTAAATTATAAAGTAAATAATACCATATTCTAGTTTTAAAATTATATTTAATTAATAAAAAATTATATTTATATACAGTCTTTAAATTTTTAAGGAAATGTATAAGTTATAAGATATATATATATATATATATATTCTTATAATGGGTTATTTTTTATGACAATATGTAATACGTAAACAAAGCTTTACATATTCTCAAAAAAATATGTTACATTAACATATTGTTATATTAACAATATGTTACCTTAACATTATGTTAATGTGTACATGTAATATGTTGCATTATTTTGTATTATAATTCTTGAATATTAATATATAATATTTCCGTGTATAATAAAATTATTTATAACGATCTCCTTAATATATAAAATTTGGATTTTAATTTTTCTGATAAAGATTTATTTACTGATTTTTAACCATCATAGATTAAAAATTGACTGGAAACATAATTTTTGCCTGTCAAAACAAAACGTTTTTTACTGTTTTAGTATAGATTTGCAATTATCGTTTCGAAAGTTTTGGTGATTTGCGATTTTTCCAAATAGCCTATATGTATGTATGTGTGTATGTACTTAAACTTTTTTATTATTAAGAAAAGGAATTTTTTACCTATTATATATATATATAATAGAAATTGGGTTGATTGTTTTTCTCCTTGTTCTCTTCTGGTACAATGGAATTACATTTACGTTAGGTACGCAATGTAAAGGAGCATTATTTATTACAAATATACTTATTATAATAAACTGTTACGCAATTAATTATATGTCTAGAGTTCTTTATTAAGAATTAATTCAAATATACTTACATTATTATTCTTTTGGTCATAAATAGAAATTAAAGTTTTATTATACTATCATTTTGAAGTTCTTTTTAAATGTGTTTGATGAATTTGGATCGTATTTCGCCACTTCATTTTCATAATTATGCGTTTATTTAAATTTATATTTTTGAATGCATTTGAAATGTTAGCGGCAATTCTAACCCAATTAGCTTTTTCGATCAATTTTGAAAATTAATAAAATGTGTTATTAAAAATAGGTTCTATTCAAAACCAATAGGTAAACATTTCTTGCACTTATTTTAATTCATAAGAAAATTTAATATTGAATTCTTCGCATTGTTTTAAAAATAAAGGCTATATGTGAAAAAAAACGTTGACATAAAGATTATAATAGATCATTTTTACTAATCTTGGTGCAAAATATTCAATAGGTAAACTGATTTTTTATAAGATAATTACTTATTTTTTTCATTTCATATAGTCAATCACTATAATCATAATGGTTATCATCAATTTTGAAATATAAGTAGTTTTTAAATATAAAAAAATTTAATTCCTTTAAATTGTTTATTGCAATATGATTCGCAAATATAAGTTTCTCTAAATATTTAATTAAAACAAGTTTTTAAAAATAATGAAGTATAAATCTAAAAATTTTTAATGAGTTAATTAAAAATTAAAAAGAACATTTATCAACTTTGACATAAATATGAAACTTAAAATAAATACATTTTAACTGAATTATGAATGTAAAATGTAAAAAATGAAGAACAAATATGATTACTGTGAATAATTGTAAGACGTTTATTTTATTTTTTTCAGAAATGAAATCAGTTCTTCTAAATTAAGTTCTAATGATAAAACTTTTTTTTTTTTTTTTTTTTTTGCCGTTTTTGAAAAAAAGGATTTTGATCAGATAGAAGCTTATGCTTTATTTTTTTAGTCTTCATATACACGCACAAATTAAATATTTCTCTTTCATTAATTTACATCATTATTTGATGAATAGTATTTGTTATTTTTTGTATTAGTTTTTATTTAATTTGTTTTTTGCTTCATTGTTATTACTAATTGGTATAATTATGTTATTTATAATATTTTATTTGCAGAGTTTTATAGTTTATGAAAATATTTAATTGATCTCAAATTTAAAACTAAATTTCGTTTTCAAAGAATAAATACTAACTTTTTTACTATCCATAACACATTTTTATCAAAATTATTTTTTTTCATTAAAATATTTTATCAAATTTGATGCAAATTATTATAACTAATATGCATATTGAATTTTGTGAGATGAATTTGTTCCAAGGAGCCAAAACTGTAACCAAGCTAAGCACCATGCGTAAAAATAATATTTTTAATTAAAAGAGTTTTAATTCGAATAAATATTTTGAGTATGCTGTATCGTTCAGCAATGAATGTCTTCAAGAAATCTGCTGATTAATCACTGCTCAAGGTAAAAAACATTAAAACACTTTGTGTTATCAGTATTTAAAAATGAGTCATTTTAAATAACAGTGTTTTTTAATAAACCTCTTCCGAGTTGTAATCCTACTTAATGAATCTAAAATTGTTTAACCTAAAAGAAGAATAGTAACAGTGAATAATGCGCGAAAAGTATGTTATCTATTTTTAGCTATCAAATATTAACAAAGAACACATTTAATTACTTAATCTACTCTAACTTTTAACTTAATAATCTTTAATTTTTATCCGCGCTCATTGCATTTTATTTAAATAAAATTTATGGCTTCCAAAATATTTTCCTTAAATTCAGCTTAGTTTTAAAGACTAAAATTACAAATTTTTATCTTATTAATTTTATTTACATCTTTACTGCCTCTCATCAATATTTTATAGTTTATATTATATATCTTTGTTTTTAATTAATTTTTTTATTCAGCTTAAAATCTTTACTAACATATGCTTCATAATGATACTGTTTTGCACTGAATAATTCCTCATACTAATTCAAACATTATTGTTGTTTTTCATAAAATTAATAGAAAATAATAGAATATTCTAATAAGAGTGAAAAATAATTGCATTTATATAAACATTGAAAATTAAAGCTCAGTTAGCTATGTCAATTAATTTTGCTTTTGAAATTTAATTATAGATGAAGGATATATATTATGTATAAATTATAAAAAAACCATGTTGGATATTTTTAAGGGACAAGAAAGCATAAATATTTCAAATGCTATTTTGTCTGCATACATAAAAATTTCATATTTGCTTTCTAGAGAGACAAAAAATCCAAAATGAAATTTTTATTAATTATTTTAATTGCATAATTATTATAATTCAATTTCATCAAGTATGTATTCTATTCAAATTACTCTTCATGTTTTTTCAAGATTGTTCAATATAAGTATATAATTAGTAACTATATTATTCCTAAAATATTAGTGATAAAAAAATAATTACAGATTTCGTAACCAATTGCTATTTGCTTTCTCTTATTTTTAAAATACTTGACTAAATTTTAAAATATTAATTTACATTTAAAGCATTGCTATTTTAATTAGTTTTAAAAAAATTGAAGCATTTAACTTTCACAAATGGCGACAGATATCCTTTTTTAACGCATAATATCAAGTATTTATTCCTATTATAATTTATCAAATAATTTCTTATCGCCACTGTACTTATAATTGTAATTAAATTTGTATTACAATAGTATTACAATTTTGTGCATTATTGATCCATATATAAATTTTATAGAATTTTCGAAACTTTTTACGTGATTACAAGTGCAAAATGTTTTAAATTCACAAATAAACATACACTCAATCTTTTATTTTTTTATTATTGAAATATTTGCATATAATTGGAATTGCACCAGAGTTGCTGGATTTAATTTTCCTTTTCATTATTTCCATTATACGTTAATCTTTAGAAGTAAAAAAAGTTAACTCTTGAATTTATTCCCAACAATTGTAAAATATAAATCATACGTCATAATGAGGTAATGATTTTAGTGATAAAATTAATATTACCGCTAAATATTTTGCGGATATTTTTCAATGAACTGGAATTTATTAGTTCTTTTTCAGAACAACTTTTGCTTGTAATTTTAGACATAATTTATTAAAAGATTTTCAATCGATCCATACACATTTATTGAGCTAAAAATAATTAAATAATACTCATATATTTACATGAGTCATTTATTAACTGACTCATATAAATAAATGACTTATTAAATATAATGACATATATTTAGTAAAATACTCATATATTTAATAAATGACTCGCATAATTCTGGAATTTATATATTGTTCGCTTATACCGAAAATAAATAATCATCGAATTTTATGAAAGGAAATAAATTAATCTCATTCCTCTTGTACCTTATATTAATATCTTATGCAATTAGTAATACAATTTATCAACTATCTTTATCTTCAAGATCTTTTATCTAATTAATCTAATTAATAGTGTGACCAATAAAACAATAAGTGGCTATTAAATAGGTGTAAATGTTAATAAGATTAATGAATGCGAATAAGTTCTTCATTGGTTTAGATTTAGCAAAATTAATATTTAAACTTAGATTCTTCAAATTTTGTTGTCAAAAATATGTATATGTAATATTTTCCAACCTTATAAGAACTAATAGGTCTTCACTATTTTTCATTTACTGACCAATAGGAAGCTATTTTCTCTAAAAGTAATGTTTAGTATATGTTTAATAAAATAAATCGTGCATTATTTTGGAAGAGATACAAGACTGTTATCCAAAAAAGGTCATTTTTCTGATAAATTTCACTAAGGGAAAGTTTTTGCTGAATATGATATTTAACATCTGGCATCATTCTAGAAAACAAGTAATTTATTAAAGTTTTTTATTTTTGGTTGATCTGTTTGATAAAAGGGGAAAATATGTCGCTGTGATCGCTATGAGTGATGTTTGCTATCTATATTGGGAACACCCCAGAGAGATTACACTGATCAAAAATCCCATATTTCTAAAATCATAGAATATTTTTCTGTATATTACATATAAATTGTATAGTATAAAATAAAACATATAATGTTATAAAATGTTTAATATTATATGAAATATATTAGCTGGTAACAAAACATCGGTATAAACTTTTTTAAAAATTGCATACTAAGCAATATATATTTGTGCTTATATGTGTTTACATAAGGATGAGATATTAACAATTATTCAATATATTTTAAAATTTTTAATTCTCAAGAATTTTCAATTTTGTTTAAAATGTTATATTAATTAAAAAATGTATCCTTAATCTACATTAAAATGTATATAACTCACATAAACTCCAAAAATCAAATGAATGTTCGTTTAATTTATTTTAATTAAAAGTTTTTATATTAAACTAAATATTGTAATCATTTTATTTTCCTAAAAATTATCTTTCCCCATAATAAATTTCTGTTTCCCAAATATTATCCATTTGGTTAAATGATTTAAAAATGAAAATAATTTAAAACACTCAACAGTAATTAAACTGATTCAAAACATTACTTATGAAATTAATATTCTCCGGAAAAATTTCAAAGCAATTTATTTCAGTTTATTTTACTTTTTGAAAGGAATATATCTTAAATTTTTGTCATTTAAAATGGTTTTATACTTACTACGTTTTCCTATTTTATAATTCATTACATATATTACTTTCTTTATTTTTTTCCTTTTACATGTATGAAATATATAACTTTTTACACGTTTTTTTTTTTTTTTTTTTTTTTTTTTTTTTTTTTTTTTTTTTTTTTTGTTTTCTTATGATATAATCCATTTTAACTTTTGTAAAAGATTTTGTTGCTTTGTACAATTTTTCTTTTCTTTTTTCGATGGAGTTTATTTTTATAAGAGCCATTATTGAAAAAATAATAGACTATGTTAGTACGAACTCAGGTGGCTTAAGAGATATGCTTGGTGTATTTTATGTAAAGACATGAAACTAAAGTGTCTCTTGGCGACATTTTTTACTTGCGATTTCTTCATAAATAAAAAGAAATTAAAATTGCAGTATGTAAGTGTTTTTTATAAACTCTAACTAGTTTCCCCAAAAAAAATTTTCCTGGAAAATAAATTGTTCTATGTTTTAACTCGTGTTTAAAAAACAAAACTACTTTAACAAGTATTCTTTAAAGTAAAAGAAAAAAAATTAAATGCAAAGCTTTATCTTTTTATTCAAAGTTTATTGTTCCGAATTGCATTTTCAAATACTTTTTAGATTTGCTATCAAGAGTTTCATTTCAGGTAAATAATTTGTGATAATATTATATGTATCTAGATATTATTTTTATGTTGTACGTTAATTGTTTTTGCACAATATAAATGATTTTTTAATTAAATATCATTGTCTTAAAACGAAAAATGTTTATTATTACACAATAGTTATTATTAAATTTGTTTTAAAAATAAAATTGTTTTAGAACATTGTATCATTTAATGTTTTCGTTAATGTGCATGTATACACTAGCATCATGTACTAGCATTCCCAATTTTAATGATCAAAAAGTTATATATATATATATTCACAAGTTGTAGTAATCATATTATTATTATTACAATTTTCATTGATTATCAAAACGCATTAATGATTATATATATATATATA
>JAPDSC010158138.1:3863-17532 GCA_026290005.1 Latrodectus geometricus | reverse complement strand
TTATAAAAAGTACTTTTTATGATGTTTCAATGTTTCAACTATGGAAATTTCTGAGTTTGTACTAAGAAATAATATTTATTTTTTCAATGATCGCTAATTTTTGTTGTGAAATGAGAATCTATTACACTGTACAAAAAAATCTTCAAATTTTATAAGATTTTGTTCTACAGGTAATAGACAATTTCTACAGGTACTTTCTACAGGTAATATACAAACTTTGCACAGTTTTTTTTCAAATAAATGTGCTCAAATTATACTTTGGAAGATAGCTATACAGCAAAAAGTAGGATTTAAAACATTTTTATCAATATACATACAAAATGAGTTTAATGAGTTTTACTCTAGTATTTTGAAGTATATTCTTTTTATGTTTGTAATTATTTAGATTAATAATATCGTTTTTGTCTTTTTTCCTTGATATAAATTTATACAACTCTAGCTGCCTATAACATATAACTTAGCTGCCTTCCTCTAGAATAATTTCACATCTGATTCAATGGCGTTTCGTATATTTTTTCAATTATATTTTACAAAGAAAATACATATACCAAACTTTCCTGAACTGCAATTCACTAGGTAAACACTAACTTCCAGCCATAAAATCAACAGCAGAACTTGTATTAGATATTTTTGTTTGAAGCACATAAAAAAAAATCTAAAAAAATAAAAGAAATATGTGACTGAACCTTTGACTTAAACATTAAGATTTGTAGCACATTATATGCGCATAATGTATCATGTAACACAAACATACGCAATGCAAAACTCCTATATTTAAGAACATCTTAAATCAATGTTTTAAGTTAAAACCTAAAACTGTAGCACGAGAGTAATGCTGGCTAAAGCCAAAAGTGTCTATATCCTTCTTTCCTGACCAAGGACCTTGGTTTGCGAAACTTATGTTCTGGTTAGGTACCTAGCCTGACGTGAAACCCACTGTGTTTTGTTCCTAAGCATGTTTTTTATCAGTTTATGGACCCATTGAAGGGATAAAATGCTGACAAAGGTCGACCTTACCCACCCCAAGTATCGAACTTTGGATCTATAGAGTAATAAGCACTACCACTGAGGCACCGGGCGTCAAAGCAATATTTCGTTAATCTGCGCTTTAAGTCCCCTACTCTGCCAACTTGGCGATAAATGCACCAAGCGTGGTAAACCATACGTTTTTACAACTAATGAGCTCTATATGGCAACCTCCGGAGGAAATAATTTGCGCTTTTTCGCGCATGCTCATTAATTGGTTTTTTCTTTTAGCATTTTCATTGGTCGTTAATTAGTTTCAGTTTGAAAAATTGCTAATTAGTTGAAAACCATTAAAAATCGTATTCCATTATCACCATGGCAACAGCGTTTTTGAAAACCCGCCAAGTACGGGACCCAAAGCACACTTTGGCCAAGTTGGCAGAGTAGGGGACCTAAAGCGCATTTTCACCCAATATTTTAAATCATAAAATTAAGTTTGATATATCGTTAACTAATTGGAAATTGAAGGTGTACAATGATTATTAACTCTTCTGTTACAAATTTATGCAATATTAGACATGAATTATTTTCATTCACATTCTAATACTTTAACGACAAGTGATGCATAGGGAAAAAAAATAAACGCAGTCGCTTCTAGGAGCATAAATAATATTTTTTCAAGAGTAAAAAAAATATAGTGAACAACGTTATTTAAAATAAATATTTTCTTTGTGAGAAACTCGTGCCGAGAACATGAAACTCGATACTGTAAATGTGTGTGCACTTCTAACGGTTAAACAAGAACGGTAATTTTGTGAAGATGATAAAAACCAAGCAGAAGAGGATGAGAGCCCACAGCAAAAGCGGTGAAAATGCGCTTTAGGTCCCCTACTCATCCAACTTGGCGAAAGTGTGCTGTGGGTCCCGTACTTGGCGGGTTTTCAAAAACACTGTTGTCATGGCGATAATGGAATACGATTTTAAACTAATTAGCAACCAATGAAAATGACCGATTTTTCAAACTGAAACTAATTAACGACCAATGAAAATGCTAAAAAGAAAAACCAATTAATGAGCATGCGCGAAAAAGCGCAAATTGTTTCTTCCTGAGGTTGCCATAAAGAGCTCATTAGGTATCAAAATGTCCGGTTTACCACGCTTAGTGCATTTATCGCCAAGTTGGCAGAGTAGGGGACCTAAAGCGCAGATTAACGGCAAATGATAGAATAGGTGACGAGTAAAGTATTAAAATCGATTAAATTAATTGCATCTCAGATTAAGCAAATTTACAGGGACCTAAATGATTGTTTTTTATGCTTTAAGATAGTTACAAACTATGAAATGAAAACTTCAAAATGAAACGGCTTTTATTTTAGTTTAGCCAGTGTTTGGCATTCTGACGCATCTTTTCCATCCAATTAACCTTTCTCAATTGAAAAGTTTAACTTGCTTCGTATGTTTTATTTTTTTAAAGAAAATACGTTAGACAAACAAGATTTTTATTTTTATGGAAGGAGTATATAAGCGCGTTACTTATTTGACTTACATGATCTCTATTGTGATCTTATATCAAGTTTCCCTAAATTTTTCAATATGCATGGATTCCTTATTGACACCTTAATATTCAATATCTTGAACTTTTTTATCATATTTGTTATCATTACAGCTCATATTTCATTATTCATTAGGTAAACGTTCATTTGATTGTTTTATTTAGAACGCAACAATGTATTCACAATTTTAATGATGAACCAAAGTTCTTTTCTAAATAAATAATTCTTAATTTGAAGATATATTTTTATAAATTTTATTTAGCAATATCCTGAAGGTAAAACCAATAATAATTTTTAACCATATCATAATTTTATAAATAGATTATAGTGGACATTGTATAAGAGAAAAAATGGTAAACAATTTTTTTTAAATGTTTATTTGGTATTCGATTATTTTTTATTGTATTAATGTAATTCTTATTTATAGCTAAACAGATACAAGAAATATAAGGGAATCATTATCTAATAATAAGGGATTCGTAAACGGTACCGGTTCTTTTAGACAATTAATTCAGGAACATGGAAACATTTTTATAGCTTAACATTTCCTCTTATACATTCTATGCTATATTCCCTGGTGCATTCTAAGCTACATTCTATGCTGCATTCTTTTTTTGTATTAAAAAAAAATGAAAGAACAAGAAAAATTTAAAGAAAGAAGAATTATTATATATATTTTATGCCACATTTATTCTATGACACGTATATTCTATGTCACCTAATCATTATATCTATGCTATATTCCAATTATAAGTTTTTAATTATTTCTCTCATCCATTAAAGTCTTTTCGTATTGAAGAAAGTGAGGAAAAAATTATTCTCTCATCCATTATTATTTCTGTCAATGTGACAAAAATACAAGAATTATTTGTCATATTTATAAGTTGTACAAAACACTGTGCGCTAATTTAAATTTCAAAAAAGTGTTTCGTCGTATTTTGTTTCTTAATTATTGACAGTATAAAACAGTAATAACATTAATAATAAAACAATAATAACATAGTATAAATATAATGCATTTTAAAACAATATGAAGATAAATTGAACAGTTTGATAAAAGGAAGAAAAATGTGAAAGAAGGATCTTTTTATTTCTCTCCGTTTATTATTTAAAATATGATATTTAATTCTTTGATTTTAATAATAAAAATAAATCTTTTTATTTTAATAAAGAATCAGCTTTCATATAACAAAATATACAGGAAATATTACCTTAAGAACATTTTTCTTCATTATAATTGTAACTTGATAATATCGATAATTTTATAATTTAATCGAGCAGTATTTTTTGTCAAAAAATATTTGAATGAGAGATTAAATTCTGAAAGAATAATTAAGAAAAATTCAAAAATATCTTAATTTAAGATTATTGAGGCAAGCACTTGTTGAAATGAAAATATTTAATAAATATTTTATATGGACATTCAGAAAAAAACATTTTTAAAATATCGTGTGACAGACTTTTTTTAGATGTTAAGTGAATATTATTCTTAAAGAAAGAAAAAGGAAAAAAGAAAATTGAACTCAGTTAAGATAGAAAAAAGTAAAAGCTTAAATTAGGAGAGAATTAAATACATATTTTCTTTAGAAATGTTGTTTAAACGAAGGTACATTGTATCAAATAGTTTCTCACATAACTTACAAAGTATTCAAAACTTTTGACTAGTATCAAATATCATTACTTTTCCTCACTTTTTAAATAAACAAGTTCTCGCTTTAATTTCTTTCCGCATTCTTTGAATTCAGAACTTTTGAAAGTTTAATTCTTAGAAAAATCCGCTCACTTAGATTGAGCAACAAAATATTTCACTCTTCTAAATTTACAGTAAACGCGTACTAATAAGAATGCTTTTCATTTCATCCATTTTAATTTAATTAGCAGTTGTTTCTTTCTTACTTCTTTTGGGCCAGATTACGTAAATTTCATGGAAGACAAGTTAATGAAAAAACTTTGCAATTATTAAGTAAATAAATATGTAAACGAACATATTTATTTTTACCCCGCTTAAAAATGATAAAACTACAAAACTTATTGAATTGTTTTAAATTACTTTCAAAACAACTTTTTTTCAATAAAAGAAACATTTCCTACAGTTACTAGACTATACATCTTACAGACTTCGAAGAATCGTTAATGAATATGGTATGCGAAAATACAAATTTTTGAACTTTTTTTTTCCAAAAATGAGTACATGTTAAGCAAATACGAGATTACATCTCCTTCGTCCTTCCACAAAAGATAATATTGGAATTGGCCAGCCCGTTTCATTTTATGATCAAAAGTGTGATGTCAGAGCAATAAAAAATATATCTACAATTTTTGTATGAGACGTTTTACAAAAATTTTAAATATTTTCAAAATGTAAATTAATTTTACACATTAAGATAAACGTAAACACTATCTGTTGTATAACATATATCTTAACAATGTTTGTCACAGCACACTTTTAAAGATTTAAATATTTGGCAGACGACAAAAATGCTAAATTTAAAAGAAGTCTACTTACTTATAACGTACTGTTTTATCATTTTAATGTATTAGTTTAATAGTTTATAATAATGATTTTAATTTCAAATAAAATATAATACGTTCTCCAAATGAAACCATTACAGTCATAAAGAAATTCATTACAATGTAAGCAGAAGGATTTTTTAATGAGAAAATTGAGTTTGATGTGTTTTGATAGTTTCTTTTACATTGGGTCATAAAAATGACAATGCTACTGTCAATTCATCTTCTACATATTGATATTCTCAATTTTTTTTCCTTTTTATGTTGGTTAATACTGATAATTCGAATTCACATAAACAAGATGTAAGAAATTTTAATTGAAGATATTGCTATCACGTGACATCTCTTCCTGTGTGGCAAATATTTAGCTTTATGAAAGGTTCCAGTTATCGAAGATAAAAACAGTTTTTAACAGTTAAAAAATATGGTACTTAATTGTAAAAACAAGTTTTATTTTACAGTGTACTTTTCTTGAATTAAACAAAATTTACTCGTAATAAAAAAAATATTTTCACTATAAACTTCAAAAATTTGCATGAACAATAACTAGACGTTACACAAAATTGCTGGATAAAAATCCCTTGTAATAAGGATGACTGCAAGTTTACTGGAAATAGCGATAAACCACAGAACTCTTTGAAAGTATATTTGAAACAGCTGTGTGATATAACGTTATTTCAAATCATAATTTTATTTTAGAACAGCTACATATTTAAATTACTCAAAATTTTTTGAAATAGTTATTATTTTATGCGTTATGGCTTGATTAGCATATTACATTTTTCTTTTTTTCACCTTCGCTTTTTCCCTTTGTTACTACATTATTCTGTTGCTTTAGTGTTCTAAAAATTCACTAAATCCTATTCTTCATTTAAACACACGTCGCTTTTATCGTTCTTACCTTAAACATTTACGATCTCATTTCCCTGATTTAATTTATAATCTTTAATAAATATTTCCTTTTTTTCTCAGCTACTAATTGTCATCGAAACACAGAACTACATTCTCAGTTTCAAGCTTTAGAATGCACTTGAAATGAGCCTACATAGGAATATTTGTCTTAATATTAACAGATTTTTCTTATTAATCTTTTTTTTTTTGTCTTATTTACATTGATATCTGAGGATAAACTCAGGACTTAAAATTCTTCTGCTGTTTCAGCTATGCCTAAGTTTGTAGGCTAAAATAATTTCAATGTTTGCACCCTGGATTCTTACAAATGTTTATGTGTCGAAACTTTTAACTTCTTAGCTAAAGCTTACTAGTCTTTTTAAGTTCTTTCTTATTTCTTTTTTTAGCTAAAAGACTTTTATTTGTTGCGCTAACTTTTCACTCCAGCATAATAACTAATCAGCTAACTCAATTTTAAAATTAATTAATTCTTTTTTTTGTATTTGCATTAGTTTGCCTCTAATTTGCCTCATTTAAGTCACAAAACTTTTAATATCCAAAATACTATCTTGAAACAAAAATAAGAAGTCTGCTCCAAAATAGCTCACAATTAAAAAGCTCCAATGCAATACAAGTCAGGAAGCTTTTCTCAATAGTATATTTAGTTTCCCCTGTTCGGTCGTTTTCTAATTATTAAATCAATTTTTTTATCATAGAGTATAGCCTCTTTTCACAATATTTACAAAAAAATTGGCAAAGAATCAAACCACGTTTTCATATGTAATTTACCTAGAACACCTACTGACTATTTATTCCACTATTTTCGTACTTAACACTTTCATATGAGAAAGCAAAATAATATTTAAAATATTTAATATGCCTGGTAATGTCTAAAAGAAACACACACAAGAAAAAAAAATAAAAGAACTGACATTTACATAATCTCCCCAGTAAAATATAAATTTCCGTCGAGACATTATTTAACATTCTTCAATGTTAAATCACTCACCGATGAACAAGAAAAAGAAGAACACTTATTGCGTTAAAGGCATAAACGGATAAGCAACGAGAAAACAATGAACTTTCAAAACTTATATATAATAATATTAAAATATTTTATAAAATTATATCTTACATATCACTTTTTTGTTTATTATACTATATATAATCTTATTATGAATTCTTCTTAATTATAAACTAATAATTGTTACAGGAATATTTAAAATTAAAATTATAATACAAATTTGCAAATATATTGTGATGGGACCTAATATTCGCTTAGAGGCATAGATTTGACAAGCTCTATAAATACTTATTAAAAATAATGAATTAGGCGGGGGGTGCAATACCTGTTAATCAAATGTACACGCAGGTCCTCCCACACCAACTTGAGCTTTTATATCGCTATTTTTAATGGAAACAACTGAAATGGTAAATTGCACTTTGTGAAGAATATTTTTCACATGTTTTATAACTAATACATGAAGGGAAAATTCCATTATATATATATATATATATATATATATATATATATATATATATATATATATATATATATATATATATATATCGTTTCTTAAGAAATGACAAATTATATTGATTGTTAACGGTATTGAACCGTAAAAATGTTCACAATGAAATGTACAAATTTGTTATTGATCAATTCACAAACAATGAATTTTAAGTAAAAAATATATGTAAAAATTATAATAGCTTACTAAAATTATGAAAGCTAATTATTTTATCCATAACATTAAAAAAAAAAGGAAAATAATTTTTCTCACACCTGCTGTAAAAGTAAGACTAAGAATGACAATATTAAAAAATATTGTCTATACAGCTTTTAATTAAACAGTCACTACAGTAATGTGACTAAGATTTTTAAACTTGCCAGTCACATATTTCATATTAACACTTGTTCAACAGATGATTTCTACATACATATTTTTCGTAAAGGTTAGTTAGAGGATTTCAGAATTTAACCACTAATATCATGTAAACAATATTTTTTATTGTAAAACTTCTGGAAGAAAATGGGATTTGCTGATGTACATGTTTTGTTTTAACTGCAGCAGAAATGGTGTTACATGAATTACGTAGAAAAAAAAATCAATATACATATTGACATCAGAATATAAATAACTTAATTAAAATCCATAAATTTAAGAATTCTCATTTAATTTTTAATTTTGTTGAAGACAATTTAATAACTGAGTTTAGTCCTTCTACAAACATAATACCAGCAACATGGTTAATATTAATGTCTGTCTGAGAAGTAACAGCCAGATCAAAACAATACCACTGACGTGAGAGAATGTTTAATTCAATTCACTTTAGAATAGTATCTATTTTATCATTCTGACAAGTCACTTTGAAATGGACAGTAATGTTTCGTAATATTTGACTTAAATGACATACAATAGTAAATAGCACCTTGATTTCAATACCCCAAAGTCTAAATTATTCTCTTTTAAAAGCATTAACTTTATTCTCAGTAGAAATAGAAATGTTTCAATATTGTGTTGGATTTAATCATGAATAAAGGAAAGTTGTAAATACACTTATAAGCAAAATTTAAGTAACAATGAAAATTTTATGAAGATAGCCATAAAATTGCATAAAAGAATCCTTTCAATTAGTACAATGAAAACGTTATTCTGTATACAGTTCGGGCTCAATCAAATATCAGTTGAAAAACATCACATGCGATGTAAACATTAGCAAAACACATTTCGGTCAGAACGCACATTTCTAGATTACAATAAAAGAAGCGGGATGCACCAAAAAAAAAAAAAAAACATTCGATAATCGTTACTATGTTTTTTATTCATAAATATTATTTTTTAACAGTTGCAAATTCCAGATTCATTCGGCAATTAATCATGATTTATCTTATGCTATACTAAATGTATGATGAATAAAAATTCCATAAGTAGTCAAACGCATTGTAGTATTCAAACATTAATGAAACTAATATTTAAATACTACCATAAAAAAAACCTGCATATTGGTGTACAGGAATACTTGCAACAAATAGGCCTAAAATATTGGTCCTTTAACAGTAAGGGGATTATTCTTAAAATGATCCATAATTGCTTAAAATACTTTAAAAACAAACCTAGATCGGCTGATAAACAATCTTCCCTCTGAAGCTCTAAAGGGCCAATATGCAAATCACCATTTCTTAATTCGGGAGTTGATTTTTGATGACTATTTTTAATACAATTTAGTAACCAGTGAAAGGCGCATTTTTCATAAGATATATCCAGCGATTTTCATCTGTTTAGCTGTCAATGCAATTCATATGGAAACAGTAAGCGATCATTCTTCATAATCTTTCATTGCATTCTGGAAGAGGTGTTGTTACTCTTCAGAGTTGTAATGAAAGCCCCTGAAGTAGTAGAGGTAAAGTAGTTGAAATTATGACTGACAACACATCAAATGTTAAAGGTACCTATTCGGAATTAAAGCGCTTATAAAATTTAGTTCAAAGTCCAGATTCCAATTTAGAAAATTTTTATTTGACAGAATCAATCAAAGGAAAATTTATTCCTCCCCGTTATTTCAGTTTTGGTGGTTAATTGGAAATGAGTGTTAAGTCCTTTAAACTCTCCTAAAAGAACTTTAGGTAGCAATATACTAGCATTGGGAGAATTTGAAACAACAACCATTCTTGCAGAAGGTACTTTAAACTCAAGACCTGTAGTACCACTGTCGTTAGACGTGAGTAAGTTTAAAGTTCTGACACCAGGACACTTATTATTTGGACATTTAATTACTCTCAGAACGGTACCCCAGAGTTCTAATTTGGCAGATAATAGACTATCACCCTCGCAGATTGAAGATGTTCAAAGATGGAAAAGTATGTTCAAACTATTTGGCAGTTCAACTATCTGAACCATTTACAACAAAGACATGAATGGTAGACTAACTAAAGTATTGTGAAAATCAGGACTTTAGTTGTTTTTATTGAAAGAAGATGGGAAGAATACGTTAACTTATTATAAAAAACTATTTATGTCATTTGTAATACAAATTCCTTTGCAATACATTTCCAAATAGTTTAAGTAGATTATATTATATTTCCCCATTGAACATTATATATAATTTTATTGCCATTAACTAATTGTTAATTTTACTATAAAGCTAAATTTCTATTTTACATTTAAATAAAATATCTACTTTTGAAATGAGTGTATAAAATGTATTATAAATAATTCCTATCTTAGTCAGGATTAATTATTTGTTGTTTGTCAATTTTCTAGTAAGATACATTTTAATTTTAAAGATAAATTATTTTCAAATAAAATTTTGTGAGTTTCAAATAATGTTCCAATAAATCGAACATAAACATATCACAAAATACAGTAACTATAACATACAGTATAGTAATGTGTAAAAAATATTACACAAATCATATTTTATTACATATTATCAAAACCATTATATGTAATTATTTTTTTTAATTAGCAATTCTAAAAGTATACTTTTCTATAAAAATAGCTTATTCTTTAATCATAAAGAAGAAATGATTGAACAAATAAATTAGGCTATTGCAGTATGAGTTAATATACTTATTTATGTATTACAATATATAAAGATTTTTCTCCAATCTTTAATCAAATTAGGAATTCATGATTTTTCATTTCTAGGATTTTTAGATTGTTTTAGTTAATATTGCATTTGTTTGTTAAATGTGGTTTCCTTAATTAAACTTGTTTAGTTTGATTCTGGATGTTTTTATTATGATTAATAAAAAAACTTATTTGTTTAATTGTGTCACACCAGAAACACGGGCGAATTCTCAATGGAATTAATGTATTAGAGGAGCTTTAGAGGTTTATAATTACTCACAGGGAAATGAACACACAAAATACTAAAATAGTGCTCAGTATTTGATCATCACACAAGCTATATTGGTTTTATTTTATTAAGTTTGCTAAACGTGATTTTCTTTACCCTTTTCATCCAGCCGCAGGCATGTAATATAACTTATTTAAATAGATGAAAAGAAAATTGATTTTGTCAACTCTACTATTTGGCAAGTGACTATCATTTAATCGGATTATTCAGAACATTTTGTTTGCATTTTTCGCTTGATCTCTGATTTTTCATTTATGAGTGTGTAGAAGGTGCAAAAGTTTAAAACTATTACTTGTAAAATGACTTTCAATGGTAGTTAATTCATCCTTCATGCTTTCAGATAAACATATTTATAATACAAAGAAAAATTAATTGGAAAGATTTTAATAATTTCACATTTAGTTTTAAGATAGCAAAAATAGAACCTCAAGCAATCAAAGTATTTTTCGTATTATAAAAATTTGATAAGAAAATATGTTGTCAAAATAAGTGGGACATAATTTTAAAATACAAAGATTGATTATGGTTACAAATAGAAATTTCCTTAAAATGTTTTGAAGTTCTTAAACATATTGAATGATAAAAACTTAAGCATAAATTGAAAATGCACTTAGATCATATTATTTATAAACAAATTAATGTTTCAACAATCATTCCTCATAATTTTAGCAGTCGTATTATTTTAAAAAATGTTTTTTTGGTATTAATAAGTAAATCATTGTTCAATCTCATAAATAATAAATGTAATATTGTAATGCACTGAATTATTTAATGCGAATTAATAACATACTTTCTCATTTTTATATATTTCTGTTAAAACATGATAAAAAGAGCAAAAATAATCATGTGTAAATACAAAAAAAAATCTTTATTTTTTTCAGTATGTAAAAAAGTAAAATAATTATGTGTGCGAAAATTATTATCTTAACTTTAAAAATCGTTTTTAAAACAATCTCATAATGAATCAATAGATAAAATTAGAGGACTGTATTAGAAAAATTCCTAGATATAGGATATAATCTATTAATTAAATTTTGAAGTCAAGATATTTTCTTGTAGGAAAATAAATCAACCGAATAAATAAAATATAAAAGTTAACTCTTATACTTCATGAATTCAAACTGGTTGTAATTGGCATAGCAAAATAGTAATTGATTACAGTCTCATAATATGTAATAACAAAGATGAAAACACTTATATGTAAAGCAGGAAAATTTAAGGAATACCTTACAACTCAATCTCTATTTAAAAAAAGAAAATTAATTAATTTCAATTAAAAAAGAAAAATAATTTTTGTATAGCATATGTTTACAATTTTAAGATTATATTTTTTTCTTTTAATAGTGTAACATGTTTTAAATTAAGATTTCTTAACCTAAAATTGTATATATTTTAAAATGATACCACAATGAATACCTCTGGTATAACATTGCATCACAGAAGAATATTTTGCATTCTAGTTCCATGCCTATTGATTTCTAATATATTTTAGTTATATTTGCGTTAAGAGGAATTCTCCAATAGGTTGTATATGTACTAAACAAAAACAACTTTTAGAGGAGTTACATAAGTCTAACAGTTTAATACCTTCTTATGCGGATTGAACTAAATTTTCTGTGTTAACAGAATCAGATTTTGTATTGCAATTATGAAATTTTCTTAAATAAAGAATGGATTTACAAGTCTTACAAACTCTTGATAAATTTAGAAACTGCTCCCTCCTGAACAATGAATTATTAGAAAATATTTATAATAATTGAGAAAAAATTAAACTATATATAATTTTAACTATTAATTCTATTGAATGTGAAAAACAAACGTTGGAATAGCTTGTTCGACAGTTTAATAGAAATTGTCAGCAAACATAAAAATAATTGCTTTACAAATTGTATGACATGGTCAATATAAAAAATGAATACAAATATTTGCTTCCTGAAACGAGTATTATTATAATTTAGTTAAAATATTTATGTCTGCTTGAAAATATGACTAACAGTGGTTTTAGATAAGAATAATATAATATTATAAAATAATATCTTCCTATTGAAGGCTTTTATTTGAAAAAAGCAAAAGCTTTTACTTGGGTTTTCGTCAATGTAACAAGAAAATAGATATTGACTTTGCGTTTAAGAGCTCATGAAACTTAAATCTAAACCCTTCATGTAAAGGATTAAATATTTATAGCATCTTTTAAGTAATTACCTAATATAAATACAATATTTAAAAATTCTTCTTTATTATAACCTACCAAACAGCAATTTATGTTATATTCATACTACCAAAATAGAGGAACAATGGCTTAAATAATCTTTCTAATAATAATAATGTCCTAAATCGGTTTTCCTTTAATTTTTAATTTCAATAAATATTTATGGTAACAAACAATTATAGAAATGAACAGCAGAAATGTTTTTTTTTATTTATTTTAAGATCAAATACATCTATTTGAAAAAGTTAATATCTTTAAAAAATATTCATTGCATAATTAATTATTTACATATTTACATGATAATGAAATATTTTGAAATATTTTCAAATGATTGGAAATAAATAAAGAGTTTCATGAAAACAATTTAGTTTATTATTTCTAATAGAAAATATATTCTTTCTTTAGTACACAGATACTACGTTATTTTCTTCATAAATAATGATAAAAGAAAATAATGAGAGTAATAAAGAGTAAAAACACACGAAAATGAGATATTAATAAGCTCTCTATCAGTAAATTAATTTTTTTACTAAACAGAGCTAGTATTTCATTCAGATTTGAATCATTGATATGATAATAAAAATAGATTATGTTTATAAAAAAAAATTAAATGATGCTAACTCTATGGTATTTTATATATATAAATACATATATATATATATATATATATATATAT
>JAPDSC010158130.1:14838-33054 GCA_026290005.1 Latrodectus geometricus | reverse complement strand
CTCGTTAGGTAATATAATCTTAATCAGACTTCACGTGCTCTAATTAGATCTCTCTCTAAATTTGTTGATGTGGTAGATTGGTATAAGTTAAGCTGAAATTGCAATATCCTTGATAGATATTGTAATCATAAACAGTATTCACATGCTTTAATTAGGTCTAAAATTAAAGGTAAAATATCGAAAGATAGATGTCTTTAAATATATTTTTATTAGTGATAGATAGATCTTATTGTAGACATGTTCTGACATGTTGTATTCTTAATCTATATTTTATCATCTTCAGTTGATTTTTTTTCTTATGTAATATAACGGTGGAAATTGATTCACGAGCCACTTTCTAAATAATTATTTTTCTATTTACTACGATCCGAATTTCAAACACATAATAATTTATATACAATAAGTAATTTATACTGAATATGTATATATTTACTCACATTACTAAGCATAAAAAAATTTTGTATAAGTGTATTAAACTAATTTTTATGTATCATTTTCATGGAATTCAATTTATAAAATAGAAAATTTAAGTTCGTTAGTATGAACTTGATGCATCTTTTTTTATTTGAGCTTTTTTTTTTAAGTATTTTACAGCGTTGATATAGATTTTGAATAATTTTTTTATATATATTAAATTTCAGATTCAACCTGTGGAAGTTTGTTATTGCGAAAGTGATGAATACTGTTATCCGTCAGCATATACATCAGCTTATACTAAAAGATGTTGAACTTCTATGGTATTGATGCTGGACTTTTAGCAGAATTTTCTAACGTAACGTTTTAGTAAAATTTCCTAACTGATTTCATAAAATCAAATTTCTAATTTGAAATCTGAATACTTTCATCGCATAAATAAAGATATAATTACGACATCATTTTGCTGACGAATTTCATGGTGATTTTTCTATATAAAAATATTTTATATGTGATTGTGTAATTAATACTTAATTAATTTAATAACATATTAATATTTAAATGAATACCAATTTTTTTAAATGCTTTTATTGCACATGAATTGTACAATTTGGTTACTAAGTTATTTTACTAAGTTATTAAAAGAAATTTTAAAAAATGATTATTTTGATGAAACAGAAACCTTATTATTTTTAATTTGGGAGAACCACTAGAACTATTTTTAATCTGATAAAATAATTTGTTATTTTAATTTGAATTATAATTTGTAATTATAATTTAGAGGAATATTGTGAGCTGTAATTGTTTCATATCTGCTATTTTTTTTTAACTGCTTTTAAAAATTTTCTTTCTATTGTGTTATCAGTAAGACAGTAAGTAATACATAGATGCCACTTAGGATATTTTTAATTATGTAATGGTGTAAAAAACGTTACTGTTATATTAGTTCGGGGAAAAAGTTATCCATTATTTTTTCAGTAGACGTCTGTAGTGATCGCTATCTCGTGAGGTATCAATCAAACAATTTCAAATTTATGCTCATTGAAAAGGTGACATTTGACACTAAAATATTCTCTTGCAGTTTTTTGTTTGATTAATTCAGTTACGAGTACAAGGTTTTAAAAAATAGAAGACAACAAACAGAAAATTCGATACATTTTAGTTTTTCTTTTACAATGGCGAAAATGCTAATCAGGTGGCTAAAATTGTGAAAGGTATTTATCGTCCTATATATGACTGTAACAACCAGTTACGCACAATTTTGGTTTCGTCGATTGCGTTTGGATATTTGGATGCTAAAGATGCACCTCGCATGGATACAACATCGTCGAGAATGTCTAGAAAATATCAAAAATTATCAAACTTGACAGCATGTCAGCAGTCGTATCTTCGCACAAGACCTAAAAATCTACATGAAAACTGTTTTAAACCTTTTTACAAAGCGAATCTGAAAGAAGTTACAAAAAGTTCACGTAAAAATAATGGATTTCTTTTTCCCCAACCTAATAAATGTACAGAGCTTTTTAATTATATAAAATATATTTTCAACAATTGCAGTGTTAAAAAATAATAAAAACCTTAAATATCTAAAGCTTTATATGAAAGATTCAATTATATGAAATCTAAACAAATATAAGAAAGAATTATAATATCACTTGACCCGAAAGATTGTGTCAAGTTTTGCATTCAAGTACTAGAACTAAAAAATACATGTAGGAGTGAGCGATACATTTGCGGTATTAATTCATAAAACTCTTATTTGACAGTTATGTAATAATCTGGGAGATTATCAACTGTTTAAATTATTATATTATGTAAGTGAAATAATGTCATATATGTGATTACAATATTGAACAAGGATATCAATTACTATAAAATGCAGTTACAAGCTTTAAAATACCATAATATCTTGGAAAGAAATTATAGAAAGTGATTTTGTTAAATAAGGCAGAGTCAGTCTTGACGGAGACGTTTTCTCAGGTATTCAATACTAATTGAACCACTTCGGCAGATCTTTTTAGGTCTAAATTACCCAGTTTCTAACAAGCATGGTCAAAACACAATACACCATTGTCAGTCAGATAAATGAGGGTACCTTCTCGTAAAATGCCCCATGTCCAGGTATAAGTCACCGACGCATTTGACTAGACCGCACTTGACAATGCGGAGCCAATTGCATTAGCCGCAACTGACCAAGATCTATTGTCGTCTTCTTTTGACGAAGGAACCGCTGAACCATTTTCTTAGGGGAATCAAAATTTCCTTTGAGAACTAAAGGTCCTTGCGTTCATGTCCGGAGGCTATGTTGGGACCACAATTTAGGGTTGGAAGAAAAGGCGGTTTAAATTTTGAGAGACAGTGGGTATTGTCTAGAGATTCTAATATTTGTTCTCTACCGTCATGTCTGAACCATGGAGACTATTATAATGTTAAAGTCTTCTTGACGCTATTCGTGAGTGTCTGGAGGTGCGTGTAAGGAATACAATTTGGGACATAGTATAAAGGAAAAGACAGTTTGGAATTTGTCTGATGGTATAAAGAGGTATTGTATAGACATTCCGATGCATAAACAATACTTTTTTGCACCACCCTGTTGGAGCCATGAAGACTGCTGAAATATTAGCCTTCATGACGCCATGCCCAACCATGTTTTAGGAACATTTTTCTCACGCCATAACCTATAATGCTCAAAGGATAGCTTTAGATACAAAAGTTGATCTTCCTAACAATTTTTCATGGCCATACAAATTAAAAGTGTAAAGATTTTTTTTCCATAGCGTACTACGATATTATTCTTCGATTTCTCAAATTAATCAAATACAATTGCGTTCAGTAGCAAGAGTGACAGTTAAATAATATAATAAATGAAATTCACAAAAACACATTTAAAAGTTGTAATTACAATGCTTTGCTTTATCCCATTATGTATTTATATTCAAAAGGTATTTACTGACTTTTAATTATTTTATACATTTCTAGCATTCCACAACAATAACTATTTTTTATAATCATATAATTTTAAGCAGCCATGCAGCATTGGTGAAAATAAGAATACTTTGTATCTGGAAAATTTCTTAGTATAAAAAGTAATTAATAGAAAATATTAAACACAATGATCGTGTTTCAATTCAATCAAAGTTTATTGTTTATTATCTACATTTCCTTATAATTGCTTGAAATAATTTCTGTAATAATAGTTCTAGAATTTGTAAGCAAAAATAAGTTATGTTTCGAATTACAGTTTTTGTAAAAGTTCAATAAAATATACCAATCAATCGTCAATTTACTTTAATTTTTAAAACTATTTTTTTATGTAAATTTTAGCAGGACTTTTAGATATTTCTTATATATTTCTTCTCCTTTAAGCAGTTTTCAAGTTATTTTTTATGATCTATATATTGATTACTACTTTATGATCTTGTAACGATTCATTTACACTCTCATCTTCTTTGGATTAATAAATAGTTGAAAGGTGACAATATTTCTTGTATAAATATTAAACTATTGTCTTTTACAGTTTTTAATGTTTTATATTTAAAGATTTTTTTTATATACACGCATAAAAATTATTAAAAATTATATCGTTCTTACTAACTATATTTATTAATTGTCTTGAAAATTAATAAGTTTTTTTTCTAATAGTTTTTATTATAAACAAATGTTTCACTCTTGTTGATTAAATATTTTAACAATATTTAAAAATCTATGGATATCAATGTTTAAAATTTGTTTCTGTTTTCGTGGGATATATATATATATATATATATATATATATATATATTTTTACAAATTTTAGCCATGGACTGGAATCCATAAGTTCTTATTTATTTTCTTTTTTATTCCCATTTCCAAAATAAATATTATTTAATACCTTATTTATAGAAATACTTAATATTTTCCAATGTTTTTTTTAACGATTTCACATTTACTTTGACAGTTAAAATTCCGTAAAGACGTTAAAACTTTATGCTATTTGGTACACATACGTACTTTTGTACCAGATTCTAGTAAGATATTTATCTTATCGTTAGATATTCATCTTCACTTGTGTAGAAAGGAAATAAATAGTATATGCGTTCATTTACATTAATAATTAAGAAGTATTTAAATAACTTAGAATATATATAAAAATATTTGTCGCATCATTTTTTCAAATAATTTATTAAAGGCATGTGATGTACAAAAATTAAACGGGAAAATTTAAGAATGAATTTATATATTTTTTCATAGAAGATTAAATGTATGGGGTATCTGCGTTTCACTGTTTTAGTTTGCATAATTTATGGAAAATATGTTTTATAGATTCCATATGAAATCTTGTATGATGATTCATTTAGGGATTGTCAGGTTATCTTATCTTTTGCTTTGATGAAACTTTTTCCCGATTTTTTTCCTCTTCTAAAATTGTGATATTTTTAGCTGCAAACTTAAAATATCAGAATTGAATTAAGCAATGGTTTTTTTATTTCTTGAAGTTGACATCTAATACAAATTTCTCCTTGTTAGGTTTTTTGGAGCTCAAATAGATATTGCAAGCCTAGTGAGGAAAAAACATTGTTTTAGTGATTCTTAGGTAGTGGATTTGATGCATGGACCCAGCCAAATTTGCAACATGATGAGAAGTCATATACATGATTATAGCCTAACTTTGTACTTTTCGTATGATTCAATGTTGCCTTTTCGATTTGGTGTGGACTTAATATCAGTTGTAGTGACTACTTCATCACTGAACCATGACTTAAAATCACTCAATAACTAACTGCACTTAGTAGCTTCAGTCGGTAAACTGTCCATTTTAATCGTTTTCTAGTGACCTAACTTAAATTAAGCTTGGCTTTTTATTCTAAATCATCCATATATTCATAAATTTTTAGGATTTAGAAGAAATTGTAAAATTTTAGAATTCAGAAGAAATTCTAATTTTTATTTCGTGAATTTTAATTTTTTTGGCAATTTAAATCAAATTTTTTACTATTTACTTTGTAATAGAAGTTTTGAAGAATGTAATTACTTATGAATTTTTTAATGATTTAGTAACTAAGAATGATAGTTAAGATATTTTTGACAAATTAATATATTTAATCTTATGAGAGTTATGCCTGTACATATCTGCATGGAAAATTCTTCAAAATAATCTTTAGTAGGAAATATATGGGGATAACCCCCTTACGATTATTGAAAGTCACACTCGATACTGGATTTTGAACAGAAGTAGTGGAGATTTGTTCCGATCAGCGTTTGCAGACGGCAATTCGCTACGGGGACTTTCGTTCTAAGCCCCACCAGATTTGGAATCACCCCACCAACACCCCCATCTGTCACCGGACAATCTCCCCCCCCCCAACACACCGTAACAAATGGTGCCGGAGAAAGTCGGGAAAACGATAGCGGTTGAAAACCGTTGCAATTGTACATGACGCGCAGACGATATGGACTGAATGCCATGAAGTGAAGTGAGGACACGAGCTCGTCAAAGATAAACAAGTAACGCTTTTGATGCTATGAGCGTAAATAATTTGTTGTGATGCTACTGGATATCGATTACTCCCCAAAAGAATATATAATGCAAATATGTTTTCCTCAAAAATAGGAAATATTAAACCATTCAGAATAATAAAATTTATTACAGATTAATATTAATACACTTCAAGTAGCAGCATTAAAATATATTGTTTAGGCAAATTATTTACTGCATACTTTCTATCTCTATATTTGAAATGAATAGACTGTTTATATGAAGGAAAACTAAGAATATAATATATCCTTTTAGATAACATTTATATGTTAATATATACACAAAAACTATAATTTAATTAAAAGTGCTTACATATATATATTCTTTTAACATAGTAAAGCTTATTGAATTACAACTGTAAATTTTGTAGATTTTGTAATACAAAAATAAATAGAGGCCTGAATTTCATTTCGTAAAATTAAATTTGTCGTGAAACAGTCATTGTAACATTTTTCTAAAGCATTGTGAATTGCTAAAATACCTAAGACTGATGTAAGACAATTTAAAGTCCACCACGTAATTGTCTTCCAGGAAGATGTTTTATAAATAATGGGCCGTATTCATGTATCGCAAGGCTGGAAACCCAGAAAACTTCTAGGCTCTCAAAGCAAAAACACAAAATCCCTCTCTTATTGTTCAATGACTGAGATTTACTAGTCTGTTGGGTGTATTTTTTGGTAATATCATTTTAATATTTATACCACACTGTAATCCGCTTGGATTATTCACCAAAATAGGGATTTTGGTAGTATTTTTCCCGAATTTACTCAGAAAAGTCCCCAATTATATTTTACCTTTGAATCTATATGTGACACCCTCTGTATGTGCAATTGCAATGAAATTTAAGTATCAATAAACATACATATTTTTTTTATTAGATTAAGAATAAACAACTTTATTTTGTATAAGAATTCATTAAAAATGTAATTGAGGTAACTTCCAAATCTTGCTTGTGATTTTTCATACACAAGCATTCAGGAGTAATATTTTATGTATCCATTCGGGAAATAAAAAATAAATTTATAGAAACACATTTTTATAAGTGTATTCTAAAAGGATGAAATTCTTATTCACGTAAATTTTTGCTGGAAGAAGCCAATTTCCTCAACTGGTCAGCGAATAAAACTTGTTGTGAGTTTACATCGAAAAACGCATACAAAAACATGCATGCAGCTTATGATTCTCAGCACTGGTCAAAAGAGTAAACATCACGTACAGCTGTGGTCCTTGACCACCGCCATCCGTGTATATCCACCCCCTATCACAGAAGCAGTGGCAATAACAGCGTGGTTTATCTGCTTGATCTTGAGGTTGGGGGGGAGGGGATGAAGATGCTTCTATGGATGAGATCTTTGCATTCCCAGCAACTCCCCCGCACCGCCCACCTTCCCAGCCAGCATCCCGAGATAAACCGTCTCTTCCCGTATCTCCTGGTGAAACGGGACGATCCATCCCCTCCCCCATCCACCCACCGCAGTGGCAACTCTAATGAAGGCATACCCCGAGAATAACTGCCGTGACGTCACGATCGCACGTGCTCGAGTGGCAGCCTTGCACACGTTTCGCGTCCTTCAAAATGAAAAACTGGAGTAGGAAAAGGTTTTAAAAATTTTTCGAAAAGATGCAGGGAAAAGTGCGGCCACTCCAGGAAAACCTTACTGCTACTCCAGAGGTTTTACCCGAAATTACGGGTAAAAGAGGGGCGGGCGGGCGGTAATATGAGGGGCACTTCTAGGGTTTCCCGGCCCAGTGAATTACAGCGAAAGTGGGGATCACTCATCCGGGCACATTTCGTACTGTTTAGTACAGCAAAGATCGAGGATCGGTTTAAACAGTCATGAATTTCGAGAAGGGAAACGCTATTTTTTAATAAACGATCATTACTCGAAAAGTTTACAGCAAACAAATAGGGACTTTGTTGTTCCAGGTGCTTCAAATCCCCTATTAAGTGAGTTCTTGTTGACGTAACTTCGAATAAATGTCTTGCATAAAATTCTCAGAGAAACACACTCCGATTTTAATGTTTAAAACATTTCATAATGCTCGTGATGTTTATTTTACAACAGCATAGTTTTAGTTGCTGTATTTCTCGATTTCTGGATGAGTATTTCAGTATACAAACATAGACGGGATTTGATTTGACTGCGATACGACATCTTTTGTAATATTTGCCAACCTTGAGTTGCATTGCTGTTTCTTTCCTTTAAGTCAAACATAGTCTAAATATCATACTACGTAGAAAACACTTTCGATAAACATTGTCTCCTGAAGGAATCATGAATTTATAAAATAGTGCAAAACTCTGTTCTTGCAACCAAGTTTAAGGGGAAACCATTTAATATTTATTAATTCAACGAAATAAATAACAAACAGTAGTAGTTGAAAAATAATTTATGTGCTAAAACTTAAAGCTTAATGAAAATATTATGTGGAATATATATCGCTTACTGTATAATAAATTTTTTTAATACTTTCATTTCAATTGAATTCTTTTTTGATATTCATTTTTTTGATATTTAACTTTAACTTTCATTTTAATCTATAATTTTATATAAACAATAGATGCACATTTATTAGAATTTTGTCTTTTTAATTAACTAGCATAATTTCAAATTCATGATTAAGTAATAATCTGACAAGAGGAAAATTTTAACCGAATCATTGCTTAAAGTTAATAATACTTTTCTTTACAAAGAAAAACTCGACATTATAATCAGATTTTTTTTTATTAAGAACTGATATAAATTGAAGTATGAGTAATATTAAATGAAAAACTTTTTTTTTTCTTTTTTTTTTTGGAGTGGGCCAGCCAGGCTAGCACTGCTTCACTTTTCCAACTGAACTACAATTCGGTGTGGAGGTCTTCAATACACACATGCCATGTTTATAGGGTAGACAATCATTCATACAAGGAAAGGACAAAAAACAGGGGAGAGAGAAAAAGAAAGTTTATCCATGCTCGAACCAGGATTCGAACCCAGGGCCTCCCTAACCGCAGTCATTCAAGCACGTTGACCACTAGACAGGATTGGCCGCAAGTGAAGAACTGTAATTGATATAAATTGATACTAACGCAACACAAACTTGTCATGCCTCCTAAAATGATAAATAATTCAGATTTTAATGTTATAACCACATAAATGCAATGAAGATTTATATTAATTGGATTGTTATCAAATTATATAAAATGTCAATTTAAATATGTGATGAATTTAATAGCTGTGAAAATAATTTTAAATTATCAAGCTACGTTTCAGAATGAGAAAATTAAGTATTTGCCCATGGCGTTTTATTAATTAAAAGAACTCCATTTAAAAAAAATATATATGTTAAGCATAAAAAACAGCTTGATAATTATACATTTTTCAATTTCTCACTAAATTGGTATTTTTTAAACAATTTACCAAAGCAAAATCACTAATTTAAATGCAACGAAATGCCGCCTATCTTGTCTAGTTGTCAGCGTACCTGACACTGATGGGGAGGTCCTCCTGGGTACGGATCCCGGCTAGGGCATGGATGTATTTTCTCTTTCTCTTGTCTTTATCCTTTCCTTGTGTGAATGGTTGCCTACCCTACAAACGGGTACCTAAGGTATGTGTGTACTGAGAAAGTCGGGCTCCACACCAAATTAAGCTTCAGTTGAAAAAGTGAAGCACCGCACGCCATATTGCTAGCCTGGCTGGCGTACGACAACAAATGCCACCCAATGAATGTAAAATAAAATTTCATTACTTTCATTTATACAAACGTGAATTTTTTTGGGTTCAAGGTTTCTTTAACATTGAGGTTTTTTTTAAATTTTAAAAATCCTTTTGTGTATCCAGGAAACCCCAAATCGGACTAAATTAGCTTAAGGTAATAAAAATTATCATATTGTAATTAAATTAATCTTTTGTAATAGAAATTTATTAAATAATAAATGTAGTTCTATAAAATTTTGCATTAAATATTTCCTCTACAAACAGTTTTACCTATTTTTGCTTAAATGATTTTATACATTATTTATTATAGTTTCTAAACTAATCGATAGTATTAAACTTAAAATAGACAACACTAATAATTTATTTAGCTTATAAATAAGGAACAAAACAGGAAATACACATTTTTTTTATTTTCGGACAAAATTCTCTTCCCACAACTACAATGGTTATATTTTATTCTTTTTTTTCCCCTACTATAATGGTCGTTATCTACAATAGGGAGAGACAGGAGGGAGGTAGAGCTATCATTATGTCAAAATCGTCTGCGCACGTAAGTAATTTTCAGGAACAACTTTCGAGCAAAATGCTTCTTTGATAACAAAGCTAGTAATCGGGAGAAATCTGGATACAGAAGTTACTTCTGCCTCGCACCACCACCCTGTGTTTGCCCCCCCCCAATCATATAACTCATTAAGAAATAACGGGAATTCTTTAGCTCGAAACTTTTTAAGGAGAAAGAAACATCTTAATTACTTCTTCATCGATCAATTCTAAAAGAAGAAGAAAAAAAAGAACAGAAGGACGTTGGAAGGAGGGGGGAGGAGAAAAAAGCAATCCCCTGTGCCGCCAACTTTTAATAGCTAGTAGCAAACTTTTTTGCCGGTCTTGCGCGTTTCTCCGGAACACAATAGGTCCGGCTCTGATGCTCCCCATCCTTTACCACCCACTCCTTTTCATCAGGGAAACCTTTTCTAAATGAGGCCTGCTGTAGCCTTTTACAGCGCCTTAAGTAATTGAGTACCAGTGAGCAAGAGGAAGAAAATCCTTTTTGGCTGCTCGCTGTAGTCCCTGTGTAAGATAAAGATCGAGCCCTGAAATGTATGGTGCCAAGGCGAATAAAAAAAAGGTTCCAGTAGATAAGGTACAGATGTCTTCCTTTGTGTCCGGTTAAGTAAAAGTATTTCGCGTGTCCATTTCTTCCTTTAAAATAAAACCTAACTTTCCCAGCACATTTCCAATCGTGTCAATTGATGACTTCTAGTTTCTCTGAATCAAACTGGGAAGGCTAATAAACGAACAAGGATGATTATAAATGAAAAACGAAATTGCAAAAATAAAAACATGGATAAATAGTTAAAAAAGTTCAGTGCCACAATTTATTGAGACTTCTTTTGTTAGCAATATGCTGATATTGCTGTTCACAATTGCCGGTATTAAATGCTCACCTCAGTTTGTAATGAAATCATTTGTCTTGTTAATACATTAAATCAAGTCATAGGATTTAATCAAGGGATCCTTTTGATAAGTTATATCCAATGAAACAGAATTAGGTTAGGTGTCTCTTCGTTATTTTGATCCATGTTGAAGTAACAATGTCAAATAATATCCTGCGTGACACCCGTCTTTCCATGCCTCCTCAGAGGAGGATTAATACAATCTGTGTAGAGCTTCTAACATTCATAGATTTTTTTAAACACAATAGTCTTTGGTTTATTAGGTATCGAACTTACGACCTCAAGAATGACATATATTCTCTAAGTAAATCTGGAACTATTTCTTATTGGCCTAAAGTTGTGAATATATTCAAACAGAAATATGAATATCAAAAAAACTGACAGTACATTTCTCTATATATATCTTAAGAATGTTTCAAATTCTTAGTTACATTAAATAGATTATTAACATTCATAGCAATTGATTTTTTTTTTACCTGTTCTTTAAATATCAATTTTTGACTTTTATTTCTAGATGGCATACTGCACTGAATATTTGATTAAAGATAACGATATTTTTTTATAATATACCGTAGGTAGGGTACATAAAACTTGCAGATTTTCCTTAGTTTGATATGAAATCAGTTTATAATATTCCCATTTCAGATGTTAACCTTATCAACTTATGCGGTTCAAAGTTTAAGAGGATTACTATTCGATGAGACAAGATCCAGAAATCACTAACAGTTTTTGCTTTGCCAGGCACGATACTTCCTTATCTCAAAAGAGGTTTTCTAATTGGACTGCAATAAAAATCAAAATAGAACCAATTTGATTATTCTAATATGTAAATATCGTTTTACTCCAATCAGTTGTTGTTGTGTGCCAGCAAGGATGGCAATATAGAGTACGCTGATCCACTTTTCCAACTAAACCGTAATTTGGCGTGGAGACCGACTTCTTTAGTACACACATGTCATATCACACCATCAAAAACCCGTTTATAGGGCGGACCACATTCATCCATCATCTTAGGAGAAGAAAATACAAAGAAACACAGAGAAAGAAAACGTCCATGCCCGAACCGGGATTCAAGCATGGTACCAATAGCCTAGGAGTCAGGAAAGCTAACCACTGAGCCATCAGCCGGCACTCCAATCTGTTATAATTATTATATTTAGTAAAAGTAATTATACTGCACACAGTTATCCGATTTAATCTTTGTGGTCCCGTTGAAAGATATCACATATTAAATAGATTAATAGCTGATAGTTGTATGAATTTAATAGCTGATAGTCGAATTAGTTATATGAACACGTGTCAAATTCAGACATTTCATAGTTAGCGGATAGTATTCACTCGTAGGCAATTCGGAAAAACTCCCAAATATTCAGTCAAATTGTAGCGCGTACAGAAAATGAATAGCTAATACACGTTGTCTAATAGTAGTTACTGTAAATGAGAATATAAACTTTATGGATATCTTTGTGATAAATCTATTGAATTTTATGAAACCCCATAGCTTCTGGGGTGTGTGTGTAGTGCTTACATATTTATAAATTGTATTTCAGTTGTGTTACAATAGCTTAATCAAAAAAGATATATATTCTTAAAATGAGACCCCCTTACAAAATTGTCTGAATATTAAAATTGCATGACATTAACAATGCGAGTTAATTGGACCTTTTATTAAAATATCTTTTGAAAGAAAAAAATTAAATCCCAGAATGAATTCACAATAACTATAAAAATTAAACATCTTTTCTGATTTTATATGGTTAGCCTCTGATGAGACAAATTTGCATTTCATATAATCTGCAAAACTGAGGGGCAACTTATGTGCTTTCTCTGAGAGAGAGTGGTTATTCATGATCTATTGGAAGGACCATAATCTTCCGAATGAAAGGTCTCAGGCTCAATCTCAGTTTCACAGTGCAGTAAGAGAATAGATACAACGCTTCTGATTTCGGCATACACGTTTATTGAGGTAGTGTCACAGTAAACTCAATTCCTCTACAGTGTCTTTACAAAATTAATTTTTAATTATATTTTTAAAGACGATATAATTTTGCATATTGTATTCATATCTTATTTATTCTAACATATTTTTCTCATGTCATTTTATTCAACCGAATTCATTTAATTCAAAAAATCAAAAAATCTAAACTAAACCATTTTTTCTTTTAAATTTACTATGACATTGTGTTAATTACGATAAAAAATTTAGATGATTTTTGGTTAATGTAATTTAGAGTTAGTTATTTGAATATATCTGTGTTGATAAATTTTATAAGTATAAAAAATCCCTTATTTGTAACAGAAGTATTACAAGAAATTCAATTGTTTCAAATATTTAGTTAAATTCTTAATAGGATATTTCATTGTATTATGTATTTTTGAAAGTAAATTTGAAAGTGTATATATATATATATATATATATATATATTAGGAGTTACAATTTTACTATGACACTGAAACTTTGTATATGCTGGTACTTAACAATTTACTTTAAGTTCTAAATAAAGAGGTTCTTTTTAATTTTTAAAGTTAATTAATTTAAATTTACTTTATTTTCAGTGCATTTCTTTATTATTTATTTTCTAAAAGAATAATTGGTTTATTGTTGATGTGACATGATTGTTTTAAATTACATCTGTAAACTTTGCAAGAAGCGATAATAGAAGTAATTGGTGGTTGTAAAATCATCAAAATTCTTATTGAAAATCTCTTTATAAATATTCAAAATATATGTATTAATTAATAGGTAGAAGTAATAAAAAATATAAGCATAACATGAAATAATTTAAACACATGAGTTTTAGTATAAAAAAAATATCCCTGAAAAAGCAAATATTTGATAACACATTTATTTTGTACCAGAACGTGTTGGAAATCAATACATGTCTACTTAAAATATTTAATGTCTGAAACAAATGACAGGCCACCAGAAGTTATGGCAAACTTTAACCGTATCTGGTGTTTTTAACCGTAATTATCTGGTGGGAATTCCAAACAAGGCAGACAGACAACGCAGACACAGAAAATTGGTGGTTGAAAGACGCTGTTCATCAAAAGGCGACGTTGGAAAGAGAGAAGGGCCTGTGATTTGAAATATGTCCAGTTCGCCAACGGCTTCCATTGTGGACGGCCACGTGTCCTGACAGGACAGCCGCCGTTCCTGACAAATGGAGAACGCCCCTAAATCTATTAGGCATTAAGATGCACGGGGCCTACAAATGGACCCATTTCTCTCTCTCGTTCCGGTGATGTGTTCAGCACCGGCTTTTAGAGCTGGAACTTTTGAAGAATGGGACGGCGGCGAAATAGAGAACATCAGTTTAGAAGTGGAACCATAAACATACTTAGGATTTAGGGATGATGACTGAAATAGTTTTAGAATTGGGAAAGAAATATTGAACGGCTATGCTTATATAGATTTGAGAGGAAACAAATCTTTAAAAGATTATTTCTTATTTAACTCACCACTGAGAAATAATTGTAATTAATTAATTGAATGAGTTGGAAACGAATCTACATGAATGATAATATTTCTTATTTATATACTTAATTTAAAATAAAAAGCAATGAAATTATGATAGTACAGTTATTACCATATATAAATGTGTATATATTGAAATAAAATTCCAAAGCTATAAAACAACTAAATGAATTGATACTATTCGAAGTAAAACTTTGTATATAATATATAAACACAGATATATGCATTTTTATTAAATACAGTCAAAAATTCTCAAAATGTATTTCTTAAATGTTTTTATATCTCGTAAAATCTAATTATAATTTTCATTTACAAAAAAAAATTGTTATTTCCGTACTGATAGTTTTTTTTTAGCTAAATGATTTTTGTAGATCAATTTTATGTTTCAAAATTAGATTTTCCAGTGATCTCTTTATAAAAGCTTATTTGGCAATTTTTAAGTTCTTGAAAAATAAATTTTATTAATAATTTTTCTCGTAATGATCTGAATTCTCAAATAATTGTATGCATGAATTATTTCATCATATATTTTAATAAGTATATATAATATTTTGTTTTCTTTAAATGATTTTATTGATAAATTTCCATGAGAGAGAATCTGTTAAATTAAAATATTTTGTGAGCCTACAAATTCATATCAAAATATATTCAGTGTGTGTGTTAGTATATAATCATATCATAAGTACTTTGGCATTCTTATCATATAATCTAATCAAATCTATTAATAACGCTCTATTCGAAATAGACGAAAAAATAAATACAATATGACTAGAGTAGTGATATGTATATATATGGACTACAAACTTTCAAGGAATTGTATATCATTGCAGTGTTTTCGGAAATATTGTGATTAAAGTAGTAAGATATATAAATACCACATGTGTGCTTGCAAAGAATTTTGTATAGTAGCATTGAAGATATTGTGAGATCATGTATTATATTATACGGATATAGGTATCACGTGTTTAAAAAGATTTGCAAATCTTAGCAATTATCGGAAATGTTATGTCATGAAGTATATTGGGTCCACGTTCTTATAATATCACTGTAATTTTGGAAGAGCATGCTTAAATAATTAGTATAGATATTATATAGGGAGCTTTCTGGTAAATATAAATTCATTGACATCAAATGATTCTTTTAAAAAGCGTATCCTATACCACACTAAACTCACTTGTATATAATTTAAAATGCCAATCAAATAAACTTTTTAATTCTTAAATTCTAATTGTCATTCTTGAAATTTTGATGCAAATTTCTAAAATATTATATATTTGATGAATTTATATAATTAAATTATATTAATCTCATATTGCATTTTTAAATTTCATAAAATTTTTGGTAATTTAAATTGTAAACCTTTTTCAAAATTTTTGAAGTTTTTCTTATATTATTTCTTGGATATATCCAGTGTTCACAATACATTATAATGTATGCGATGTGATACAGGTATATACGTTGCAAAATGCATTGCATGTACAATAAAGCAAAATATCTCAATTACTATAATAAATCATCCAATTTAAAATAAATTTTTTGAAGAATCAAAAATTAATTTTGCATTCCTATTTATAACATATTTTCAATTAGCTTTATAAGCATATTTAATTATTACAACATATTTGATTATTAAAACAAATACTTTCATTGATATCTTTTAGCTATCGTGTTACTTATCAATTAAATGAGATATTGCCAAACCTATTTTTCGTCAATTTTGAAATTCAATGATTTGATTAAGCGCACCTAATACAAGATAACAATTTATTTTCAAATATTTACACGTTTTTTAAATACAATGATAATATTTTCAAAACTTTTACAATTTCATTAAATATATATTTTACCTCAGAAAGTTGGCATACAATATTCAACTTAGAGAAATTGTAAGAAAAGAGAATTACCTTTTAAATACAGTTAAAAACTGAAAATCAAGCTGAATTTTAAATCCGTTTGCAAATTCGTATAATCATACATTTTACAAAATTTAAAGGGGGGGGGGGAAAGGAAGTTGCTAAGTGTGAAAATGTGTCCATTTGAAGGAAATCAATTGCTTTTGTGTCTTTAAATAACTTTTCTTCAATTCAAAGCTTTTTGAGTTCATTGTAATCTCTTTTCTTTGAGAAGCTTATGGTGTTGGTTTATCCCCGTTATACTGGTGTTTGAAATGGATAGTACTGCCCATTGTACACTATAAAATGGGGAAGAAGAACAACTATATGCCTACACAATCTGCAGAAAGCTTGTCTGAATGAATGCACAGATACCTGAACTTGACCTACTTATTGTTCAGATTCGCGTTATTGTAAGGTAGGGTTGGGGTCTACTTTGTACTTTATAACCTCGTTTTGTGAATAACAAAAAGATACAGCGATTCAGTGGATAAAGATTTAGAAATAAGTGACAAATTGTAAGTTTGGCGGAAGATGTTGTAGTTTTCGACTCCTCTTTCTGTAACAATTATTTGGCAAATGCTTCTCCATAGGGGATTTCTTCACCAATGTGCATTCCAAGTAATGATTCTATTCATGTAAACACGGTTAAAGGGTCCGTTTCTTATAATACTGAATTAGCTTTTCTAAACGGTACATATCTTCTTTTGAATAGAAAAAGTTCCAAAGAACATCATCTTATTCGTTTGTATTATATCTTATTTTAGTGTAACATATGATTTTAAATGTTTTCTCAACTCTTTCACTATTGAGAATCTTTTTTTCTAATTTAAAAAAGATAAAATTAATTAATCATTGAAAATTTTAAAAAAATCACTATATTATTAATATATCCATATTTGTGTTAAAATCATTTTAGAGAGAGAGAGAGAGTACATAATTACATATATATACAACATATTAAATTACCAAATATTTCCTTTACTTGTTCCGTTAAATGAGTTTCTTCATATGTAAGTAAAAATAATCTATATGTAATATTATGCGATTTTTATTTGAAATAGCTATAGAAATAGGAAACATTTTTCATTTCTTGCGCAACAATTATTTTGAGTTATTAAAATAGAAAATTTTGCTAATTTTTAATATTTCGATAAAAAATCAATTGCTATTTTAAAAATAAAGATACATTGTAAAAATTTTAATTAAATCACATTTCCTTTAAATTGAAACCTTTTTTTAGGGTTTTTTGCACATTAAATATTAGTTAAGAAATAATCAATAATAAATAGTATTTGGTCATTATTTTTTTATAAGATGCTTTGAATTAAAAACTAGATATTGTTGACAATTAAACTATAAAAACTGTTTTTACTGCTAACAATTAAACTTAATTCTAAATTTTATTTATTTTATAACTATTTATTATAGTAAACTTCTATATCGTACAGTTTACTATGCATAATTTCAATTTCAATTAATTATATATTTTACGTATAAAATAATTTATTTCCCAAACACCAAATAAATTTAAAATTAAATCCTCATAAATTAATGATTCAACTTCTTTCAATTGGCGATCATCAATTAGCAAAATAATTCACTCGATTGTCTAATATATGTAATAAATAAAAAGAATGAAAATTAATAAAAAGTCACACGAGTTATATTTTTGATTAAAAAGAAGACGAACTACGCCTAAAACATTTTTTGAAGCATAACTATATTTAGTGGCAGTAAAAATAGATGTATGTTTAAA
>JAPDSC010158130.1:0-14738 GCA_026290005.1 Latrodectus geometricus | reverse complement strand
ATATAAAAATCAACGCGAGACTCCTTTTTTTAAATAGATATATATATATATTTACCATTGTTACAACAAATTCCTTTTAAGCAAAATGCTTTTAATATCTTCTAGATAACACTCCAGAGTATATTCACCAGAGAACTAAATTATATAATTAAATTTTTTAACAAAAGACTATGTATACTGCTTAAATAATATTTTTTATTTAAAAAAAGGAGTCTCGCGTTGATTTTTATATTATTTCCCTCTTTCGCTTTCCAGTTTCTGCTCTCCAAGGTTAAACTTTGCATTTATAGTAAATTGTAAGCATTCATCACTTGCTTAGTTTTTAAATATTCAAGAAAAGGCGCTATTGTATCGTATTATTTTGAACTTCAAGAGAGGTATTTTCTTCAATAGAGACTTATTTTTACCTTATTTGCTCTTTCATTTAAAGCAATTTCACTTTATGTTTTCCCTTTAAGCCGTTATGTAAATTGTTTTCTTTATAAGTTTTAAGAGTAAGCGTTTTTATTACGTTTATCTCTCTTTCTCTCTCTTTATTTTTAATCTTAGAATAATTACTTTCTTCATTTAAAATGAGATATATATATTTCTCATAGTAAAACAATTTAATCTCAAATTAATTTTTTAATATATATTTTTTATTTTTGGATATTCTATGTAATAAAAAATATATAGCTATCATCACTGCAAACATAAAAAAATATTTCAAAAATAAATGAACACCAGATTCTCAATGTTCAGATTTAAGGGAAAAAAATTATTATCTTTTTATAAATTCCAAGGCAGTGGTAATCACATTACTTTTCATATACAATGATGAATGACATAGAGATTAGCTTAAAATACAGAATATATGATACATTTTAATAGCTCATTTTTTTTAATAAATCATCAAGTTTCAAATTTTTACCATCAGTAAAAAATCAACTATTATTTTTCTTTCTAATCTTACTTATCTAAGTTCTATTGTAAGCCGCTCAACCTGCTAGTGGTTAGCGAAACTGACTACGGATGGGGAGGACCTGGGTTCGAATCCCGGTTCGGGCATGGATGTACTTTCTCTTTCTCTCTGTTTCTTGTCCTTTCTTCAGATGATGAATGAATGTGGCCCGTCCTATGAAAGGGTTTGTGGTGGTATGGCGTGGGCGATGCTACTCGTACCTCCGTGACTTAGTTCACAGGTGCCCACCGGGTAACGATAAAATGAGTAGCAGTTTCCGGCCTTGTTGCGGAAAATGGGTTAATTATTCAAGTGTGCCCACCATTAGAAACGAAAAAAAATAAATAAATAAAAGATTAGCCAACTAAAACATGTTATTATGGATTAATCTTACTGACATTTACATGTAGCGTGAAAAATTGTAAAAACAAATGCGGTTTATAGATGCTCTTATATTGTGTTTCATTTTGATGAGCTGCAAAAAAATAATGTTCTATATACACTAATCAGCGAGTGTAAAATGATGGCTATAGACTTTTACGGATACTAAATTAAATTGATATTCTCTAAATGAACAGAAAGTACCAGTATGTTTTAAATAAATGTAAGAATATATCAGATTATATATAAGAGCTAAATAAACGATACCTTAATGTTTATTTAGCTCTTATATATAATCTGATATATTCTTACACCAAAAAAGATTCTTACACCAAAAAAGATTCTTAACTTTGCTTAAAACTTACATATTTAGAATCAGATATCATGCTAATGACTTAACTAATTAATCAATATAGCAAGTTTTGATTAATTTTAATGATGTATTTATTAGGCCAATACGACACCAAATCTATTTTTAACAAGAAATCCGATAACTATTTCTAATATGTGAAATTCAAATTTTTTCCTTCGATTACTTCTCTATCTCAGTCAATGATTGGTTAAAGAATGAACCGAAAGATTCGTTTGAGACTTATCACTGCCGATAACACGAGACGATAAGTGAGTATCTATTGCGGACAAATGACTCTTTCGATAAAAATTTTCCCCCAACCGGTTAGCCCTGATTGCTTTACATTTTAAAAAGAATTTAGTGTTCAGAAATTACACTGATAAGAAGGAAAAGACTCGGTAAGTGGAGGAGAGGGAAAAAAAAGTGAAAGTTAAAGAGGTTAAAATTTTTATTGGTCGACCCCTTCCACTCCAATTCAGTTCGCTAATGGTCGAAAGATCCTTTTATAGCGTCCTCCTCTGTTCGTCATCCTGGAGGAAAACTTAATTGTGACCATCTTTAACAGTGGAAGATGGCACAAAGGGAACCTTCCCAGTAAAGATTTTTAATTAGTGCCGTCAAGATAAAAAGAGAGTTAAGGTCCTCTCTACTATTGACCACAATGATTAAGACAAATTAACTTGGGGTGGCATGTTCGACGGCTTTCTTTCTTCTTTCGTAATCAGTGATCTGTGGTATTTGTCAAAAGAGTTTATTGCTTTGTCGGGAAATTTACTGAAAATTATAACAAGCATAAAAAATAGAACGTTTCTCTCTACTTTAAAAATTGTTTTAAATGTAACGTTAACACTATGAACATATATTTCTATTAATTTAATTGTACAGACCAGAATATCTTAAGTTTCGATTTTTCTTATTTACACAATTCATATTAATCTTCTTTAAGACAAAGATCATAGTTAAAATGTATTTGATGCTCATTTTTCTAGGTTATTATCTAGCATATTATTCAAGATAAGTGCAATGAAAAGTAATAATAAAAAGTATATTATTACATGAAGAATTTTTATTTAATTCTCTTTAAAAATAGCAAAGTTTTTTATTAAAACATATGTTGCCTCTACAAAATGTTATATGTTTATCATTTGAGTTTTTAAATGTGTAAAAGTAGTTATGTTCATTTGCATTTCCTTTCTTCGGTCTCTTAAATTTAAGTGAAAAATCATATGCTTTGTCTCAAGAGTTGATCCAAACAATATGATTTGAAATGTAATAAAATTTGTAAGACATTAGTAGATGCAACAAATCTATTTAATAATTGTTTATTTCAAATCCAATAAAATCCTACAATCTGACAAAAATGTATCTGTAAGCAAGAATAATCTCAACTGAGTTTAAATAATATTTGTGCAATGAACACTGACATATTATTTTTGGATAAATGGTGAACAAAAAAATCAACAGGAATTCATTAAATATATGTTGGGATTACACTTAATAAAATTTCATTTGCTTTATATCTTCGAGTTTTGCTAAAAGGATGCACGTGTGCTTTGTCTAATGGTCAGTTCAACTTGACAGCCTCCTCTGATTCATTTCCTCTGGTATCGCAGGTGTGACCACACACCCTCCTTCCATTCAGGTCAGGCACGGGGTCATTTTTCAAGGGGGTGGACTACAGTCATTTATCTCATTCGATTCACCCCTTAAAGGTAGGAAAACGTCGTTAAAAATGAAAAGAAGGGTGTGGAAGCACAATAGATAAATATTTCCTTCACAGCACCGTATCTTGGCATTGATAGGAACCAAAAATTCCATTCGAACCTCCTAAAAAGGAGACCGGAAAAGGGAACTATAACTGAATTTGTTTGTTGTGTTCCATATTTTATGATTAGTCAATAATAAGAGATCATGAAGACTTCCTTTGTTGTCCTTTTATATTACTAATAATAAAATGGTTTAAAGTTCATACAACTCTTTTCAAATTGCAACTAGAAGTACACCTGATACTTAAGAGAATTTTCAAATAAAGCATAAATGTGAATGAGATCAAAAAAAGATAATTAAATTTCATCTTTTTCAATCTTATTCACATTTTCAGAATATTCATTTTTTTTAGCCTGTCTATGCTATAACGTGTTTTGTCCACTACTCCAGTCATTTTTAGCCTGATTATGTTGTAGAGTGATGGTGCATTGCTTTGTCATTCGAGAGATAGGTATTCGAATCTTTGGAATGACCAAATTGTTGTTCAGATAAGAACATTTTGTTAATGTATACACGAAATTTATTGCATTTTGCGAAAATTTTCAGGCTTTTTGTGGTAAAACGATCATTTGCTAGGCACAATGTTTCGTGGTTTGTAGTTCATATTTAAAGAGTTTACCTTGTCTGGCTTTAGTATTCTATAAGAAACAATGACACTGACTCAAAATATAAGTATAAAATAAAATAAGATAAATTATAGAAATGATTATAGAACAAATTATTGAAACGAACCAAAAGATAAATTATAGAACTGTTTAGAAACTGAAAATTGATAGTTAAGTTGTGCTTTCTCTTTTAATAGAATTAAAAAACTAATCAACCATTTTTATACATGTAAATTTGGCATCTCAATAAATTTACATAAAGGTCAGATACATATTAGGAGATAAATTATATACTATTTTACTATTGACACGCTCTCATGCTTACTGTTTTTGGAGTATAATATATATATATAATTGCTATCATATATTCTGAGGCAGATTGCTATTTCGATATCAATACCATGTGATGATAGTATCTGATTTCAAAACAATACCAAGTGGTTTAAAACAAATCTTAATTGACACCGAATATTTATCTTAAAATAAGCCACGATATATTAAAACTTTCAATTTTTGATAGGAAAATTGCATAACATTTTAACTAATCAGTTTGCGTAGAATTCATGAGCATAAAATTTTTGAGTGTTTTTAAGTTAGAAATTAATATTAAAAATGAGATTTTACTCCGGATTCGCATATATATGGACACATCAGATTTATATGTATCTGTGAAATCTAAAAACGAGAAACGACCAATTTATTACATTATATCAACTGCTAAAGACAATTTAAGGAATAATTTATAAAATATTTTAAGAAATTGAAATTTTCGAAAAATCTTTCAGCATTTACAAATATTTGTAAATGTGTATAGAATATGTGATGTTACATGATAAATTATAGATGATAAACATAAATGCATAGGGTATATTTCTGTTTTGAAATAAATTTCACTAAGTTAAAGAAAAATTTCGATAATGCTCAGCATTGTTCAATATTCTCGATGAAACACTTGCTTTTGAAAATTTTCATTGTAATCATGATGGTATTACTATGTAAGTCATTATATAATCCGAAATGATAATTTTAGTTCAAACTCTAAATTTCTTAGTTCACTAAAATCATTAAGCATTTTAGAAAAAAAAAATCAAGTACATAATACTGTCACCTATTGATAATTTATGTAACTAAGAGTTTAAGACGAAATAGTATTATATTCAAAAACAAATAAAGATGAAAAAAAAATCAAGTACGTAGTAATGCCACCTATTGGTAATTTATGGTATTAAAATATTAAATCCAAACATTGTTACACGCAGAAACTTATATTATAGAACTATAAAAATAGTAATTAAAATGCTTTTAAAAATTTAAAAGGATTCGATGACTTTATCAAACATAATTGAACAGCCTTTTTATTTTTTTAAAACTTATGTCGATATTTTACAAAATATATGACATTTTTAAATTTAAATTTCTTATTTTTGATATTCACAGTTGTAATGATTATTGTAAATACTTTTAATAAAAATATGAATTTTAAAGATAATCCAAAAGGAAAAATTAAGATGTTTTTTTCGTAAAAACTTAATTTTTTATGAGTGTAGAAATTTTAAATTGAAATAAGTTTGATAATTGCAATATAATTAGGAAAACTTCTGACGGTTATGACAAAGGACCACATTATTCTAAATCAACTTGAAAAATATTAATTCAATTATTTCATAATTGAGTTTCATTAATTTCTTGAAAAATATTGTAGAACAATGTCATTACTAATAGCCTAAGAGAATTACAATGTTTTATTATTTCAGACATTCTTAAATTAGAAAATCTAATGTATTTCCATGATTATTGAAATGTATATGCGTGGAAACGGTGCAATTTCACAATGTGTTGTTCCGAAAAATACTAATTTTCATTATCATTAAATCAATTATTGTGAAGAATCGAATTATATTTTCTTAGTAAAAATTCATCTTAGTTGCAATTCAATGCAAATGAATTATAGTTATTTGAGTGAAAATATTTCTTACTTTATTAACGACGAAAGTCTTATTTTCATGTTATTATCAATTAAAAAAGTTTTTTCGTATTAGTATGAATTAAATATATTATTTTGTAATAACAAAATCTGAATTAGCTCTTATGAACTTAACAGTCTAAACACAGGTTGATTAGGTTATTACCGAACTATAATTGATTGTTCTCTAAATAAAGCATTTATAAAACCCCGAAAAGAAGTTAAATTCTCAGAAAATGCTTTTAAAAATTAAAGTTACTTGAACTATTAGAATTAAATTTTAAATATGGTGTGATGAGCAATTATATTATCATAATAAGTGGTCGTATTATGCAGTTTCAAACTAATATTTCAATAAAAATTACATTTTTAGCATGTAAATGATATGTACTTCAATTAAAAAGTATATTAATCACACAAATATTAATGCTTATATTAATTATTAAAATTTTATGATTTTTATATTTCTTTTACACCCCGAATCGCCAAGCTCAATAGTTAGAGCTATGTTTAATAGCTGGTGAATTTAAATCCTAACTCGGGTATGGATGTTTAACTGTGTTGAATATATATATATATATAAGTATATATATAAGTATATAAAGCAGGGGTGGCCTGCTTTATATATCCAACATGCTTATTTATATCACCCCCGCTTTAATATAACATATATAGCAGGGGTGGCCAAGACGTTGACCGCGTCGACTGGTCAACCTAGAAGACATATTAGGTAGTCCGCGCGACCATCCTAATAATAACTTAGATGTTTTGTTTGAAGAAATAAAAAGAAGATTCGTTGACTCAATTAGGTTGGAAAAAATACTCAATTTTATGATATTTCCCCATTTAATGAAAATGTCAACATCGATGGAGTTTCTGAGAAAATAGACCTTTTATAGATACCACATCAGTCACGGTCGAGGAAGAAATCATTAAATTAAGGTGCGATATATTTCTTGAATCCAGAGCATTTAGGAAACGTTTCCAAACTTTTACAATTTTGTATTTGAAATCATACTTTGGATCGACGTATCTTTGCGAATCTGCTTTTCCAATCACGAGTGCCATAAAAACCAAACATCAGTTGCATTTAACAGAAGAACATTCAATTTCATGTTTATGCATTGCAATAAGCTCGTACCACTCACAATCTAATAAACTTGTCACAGATATACAGTGCCAAATTTCAACTAAACAAAGTGAATTGGTTGGTCAATTTTTGATATATGAATACTTTGATTATTTTCGTCAGTAAATTTTTATTTTGTAAATATTAAGTTTTTCTTTTTTTTTAGAAAAATTAAATAATTTACCATTTTTTTCTTGTTACCTAAAAAAAATATATCAACATGTACGTTACATTAATTTAGCTCTACCATGCGTAGGCCGCCTTGGATTTTTTAAATGTAGCTTAGACCATGGATCCCAAAAGTTGGGTCACCCCTGATATAAAATAATTTAATAATATTTGTAGGTATAACTGCTTTGTGTAATTAGCGCAGCTAGAGAAAAATAATTTTTTAATTGTAATGTTCGCGTATTTTGCTATATATTATATTGGATTTCTGCACTTTGTTAAATTTTTTTGTTTTCCTCAGACTGATTTATATTGATTATTGATGTTTATTTAATTTTAAAGTCTTGAAATACCAAAACTTCTAATTCAGGCGGGAAAAAATCAAATACTTTTGATTAAAAGCATTAAAAAGAGTCTATTTGTGGGAACCCTATAATCATTATTTCTTCAATTTTCTAATTTCGAAATGACATGGGCTCATAAAATAATCTAATTATCTTAAGTCATTTTGCAGAAGAGATTTTTCACGTTCGGATTCATTTCTAGACTTTCACTTCTACGACCTGTGATTAATCTCGAAAACAGGAAACAGTCCTAACCGCAAGATAAGCTGTTGCATCACGTGGTGGGTATTTGGTAGCCTCTTTGGAGTACACACTCATTAAAAATACACATTGTTCTGATGAGAAAACGCAAGCGAGACGCATAATTCTCTGCTTCCAGATATCCACAATTAATTTTAATTTTTCTTTTCCCCGCGATGGCATCGGTGATAAGACCAGAAGAAGATCCACGAAGCGTGGAGATTGGTGATGAGCGCGAGTTTTGCAACAGTAATGAATGGGCGTTCGAAAAGTGACAATTAACGAGTAAGCGCTGAAAACAAGAAGCCCCATGATTAGGTGGGATCGTTTTATTCAATTATTTCCTTCAGCTCGCTGAAGGGGAAAATGTCTGCTGTCCTTTACTTTATTTACCATTTTTTTTTATTATCAAGGACGTAAGGTAACTTTTTCCACAAAAATAAGGTTTCATTATGACCTTTCAGCAAACAATACAAATTAGTATAACCTTGACACCTTTGACACATGAACATGGACAATGTTGGCTCAGACAGTTTTTTTAATGATTAATGTGGCCCTGAATATGGGGTATTTAGCAAATTTGTTAGTCTTTTGAATAGGATATGACAAATATCAAGCTTAATTAGCCTCTTTATTTTTCATCTTTGAAAGTTATATTAACCCATAGACAAGTATTATTTTTCGCCCTAATTTAAAGTTCTAGGTTTATTAGAATCTTCTATAAAATTTTATTTTTGAATGCATTTAATAATTTTCATGTACAACATATTGCATCAAAATGTTCCCGAATTTGAGAAATTAATGTTGTTTCTATTTAAGAAAGAATATTTCATAGAAAAGGGCATTTTCCAAATCAACGAAATTAAAGCATGAATGTGAAACCATATTTAAAAAACCTACCAAAGGCAGCATGTGACAGATTTTACCAATTATTTATTAATCTATTAAAAACATAGAACTAAATCGATTTTATTCTATTAGTTTATTCAAGACATAGAATTTCTATAGTGTTGTTTTTAGCTTACTCCATAAATTCAAAAAGACACGATTTCAATTACTTTTGAAAAAATTCATTAATTTTTGTAAAAAAGACATATGATTTCAAACACTCTTTTCCAAAATAAATATCTCTTTATTATTTAGACCTCACATTGAGAACAGCCTACTTTAAAACAATAAGACTTTTCTTGTGATATTCTATGAATTAATATGATATGCTGAGTCAGAATTTTTCTTTGATCATGAAACATTCTATTAGAAATAATCTGAAAAATTTGTAAGTTTTCTTTTAGAGAGTATTTCAAAGACTTCTCTTAAAAAAAACCAACAATATAATCAACAATCTAGTTATGAAAAGTGTAATTTTAGATCCGTGTTCTGGTATGTTTTTGGTAACTTAATAAAATTGATATTGTCAAAGCAATTTGATAACTATCAAATTTATATCCTTGCCATGACCATCCTTGTCATGATCACCCCTAGTTAGGAGTGATCATGACAAGGAACAAAGGGAGAGGAATATTAAAATATTGCGTTAAACATTTTTCAGAGCGAGAAGTTAGTAACTGTGTATTTCACGTCTAATTTCTATGAAATTTTTCCCAAAAACAATGACGTAAAAATGTTTTTACGTTGTTAGACTTACCCGTTATTGGTCAATTACAATCTCTAAGAGTAATTAGCAAGAAACGAGTTTCTATTTCATATAAAAACAGTCTCCTTGCCGACTTCTCCTGTATTTTGATGTTAAAAGATGAATACTGATGTCAATGCGAAATTGACTTAAAATCAATGTAGTCACTATCAGTATTTTTCTAAGGTGATGTATTAAAGCTGAAAGAATATTTTTATCTAATAATCTTTTATCTAGGCATAGACTAGGAATACAACATATGTTTCATAATTAATGTCATTATTACTTAAGAATGACAATATTCAATTGTTGCAACTTATTAATATATTTTTGTAAATAATATTAAATCTCTTACTAAAATATAAGATATTAGAGAAAATTATATAGAGATAAATGCGATTTTTTTATTAAAAACAAATGCGATTTTTTATGCAACTTATATTATTGCTTAATTTCTAAACATTTTTTTCTCTGCAAGAAGATTTTTTAAGAGCTTGAGGCAGAACTCCACAGAATTATATAGTTTAATCTTATACCTTTTTTATGATAAATTTGTTATTTGTAAATTTGTGTGTAAATTTTACATCTATTTTTTTTTTTTTTTTTTTTTTTTTTTTTTTTTTTTTTTTTTTTTTGCCAGCCAGACTGGCAGTATAGGTGCGCTGCTCTACTTTTTCAACTGAACCGCAATTGGGTGTGGAGTCCGACTTCCTCAGTACACGCATGCCATATTTATAGGTTAGGCAATCATTCAGACAAGGAAAGGACAAAGACAGGGGAGAGAGAAAAAGAAAGTACATCCATGCCCGAACCGAGATTCGAACACAGACCTCCCTATCCGATATCTGGAATAAAACAAACTATACTTTTAGTTTATGATTACTTCTGATGAACTAAGGCGTATTCTATTAAATAAGAAAAATCATATCTTTCTCAATTAATTCGTGTAGATAATCACTACCCAGTAGGAAAAAATTAATTTTCTTTATAGGGCAATCATGCTTATTTTTTTAGATGATTTTCAAGAGATTTTAAGAATTAAAATACATGTTGGTATTTTGTAACATGAAGTTAATTCCGTCATTATAAATTGCAAATCTCCAACACTTCTGTTATAATCACTGGTCAGTCGCGTAGAAGTAGAATAATCCATTAAAATTAAGTCAGCAATTCAGTTATCACTTAACCGTGTCCAGACGTGATCTCTCTCTTCAAAAGGAGTCCAACTTTCGAAACACTTGCACATCAACTCGAACTAACGAAGGGGGAGGGTTGGCGAAATTCTTTAATGAGCACATTCGTCGATATCAAAGATTAGACAAAAGAAATAGCCGAGAGGGATAAAAAAAAATCGCTCCTCAAAAATGAATAATTCTCGTGGGAGACTAGGTTCCCAAGTCCGGATTGTCCAGTCTCCTTGAAAGGAAGAGAACAAAAGAGAGGAAAGGTACTACCATCAATATTCTGCGTGTCAGCCCCTTCTCCCAATCGAGCAAGTCGCTGGAAAACACTACGCCAATTAGGACAAGACAAACGATTCGCCGGGGTTGCTCGCAAATTAGTGCTCAGGTCGCCGTGGCCAGTTAGCGAGGTCTCGTTAATTGGGGAGAGCGGTGTAGTGCGGTTTGGCAGGTTGAAAGTACATCGTCAAACGATATCTTTCCTCCCCCACCCCACTTGCACTTCCAATTGAGGTATTTTAATGGAGGAAGTAAGGGTTGCCACGACTCCAAATTTAAGACACCAATTAAAATATAGAAATTAACATATCAAGAAAAATTAAATTGAATTAAACAATATTTTTCAATATTATTTTTTTATTACATATTGAAACAAGCAATTATTCTTACGGTAAATCTGTAGTTTATTAAATATGATAAAATTATACAGAATTTCAGATGTCGTAAATAATATTCAGTTATTTCTTCTGAATACTAATATTTAAATAAATTTATCTAAATTTCAGTAGCCAGAAGAAATAAAATAAACACCTGTGACATTTTAATTTTAGTTCTTTAAAATTTAAAAAAATTTACTTATTTTAAATATTTTTTTTATATTGTGTATATTTTTAAAAATTTTACTTTAATGTATTTATCAAAAAATTAAATTTGATTCTCTAAAATATAATTATTCTTTTTATCAACAAAATATTTGCCTAATAAATGTTTTTAAATAAAAAAAAATCCCATTTATCAGAACAATGTATTCCTTTATCCATTGTTCTGATAACTGATAAAAGCTATACAATATATAAAGTTCTAGTTTTATTAAAGATTACTTTTAAAAAAACATATCATTTTTAATAGAAGCAGTTAGGTCAAAAATTACAGAATATAAGGATAAAATTACATGGTCACAGTCAACAATAGCGTTACGACAGTTGAACTGGAAAATAGATTACTAATATTCATGAAGTTTATAAAGAAACTGCTACTGATGTACAAGAAGAAAATATATTAATCCAGTGAAATGCCCGATATTTATTTGTTCTACACTAAACATTTGATTTTTGAAGCGAATTGATGTTGATATTCCATGAAATCAACTGAGAATAAAAAATTTTGATTAAAACTTTGAAAATATTGATGATACAATGGTAATAAATATCCGAAGGTCGCTCACCCTATCCAGTGGTCAGCGTGCCTGATTGCAGATGGGGTGGTCCTGGGGTTGAATCCTGGTTCGGGTATGGATATATTTTCTCTCTCTCCTGTTTTTGTCTTTTCCTTGTATAAATGGTTTGTGAATAGTTGCCAATCCTATAAATGGGTACCTATAAGACATGTGTGTAATGAGGAAAACGGACTCCACAGAAAATTACGGTTCAGTTAGAAAAGTGGAGCAGCACACCCCATACTGCCAGCCTAACTGGCACAAGACAACAGCAACAAATGTTCGAAGAATATTATTATTTATCCCAGATCCAATAAAATGAGTCGAGTTTACATCTCAATAAATAGAATGACTATTTTATTAAAAATATAAAAAATCTTCTCCGAGATTAAATCTAATGGGAAAAGTTAATTTATTGAAATAAAAGTTCTGCTGTATTTCATATTCTTCTCTATAAGTATTTGAAGGAAAATGTAAGACATAGAAAAAGGTTGTAGTCTTGATCAAATAGAGTGAATTGATTGAGAAAGAATTGTAGCAACTGGGAAATTATTTCTTTCTAAAACCATGATGTTTTTTCGAAACATTAAAAATTTGAATCTCGCAATATTGTGATTCCAGATTAGAAGAAAATATTATTGGTAATTGCTCTTAATGTCAAACATTTTGAAAGATATCCATTAGGATATAATTTCTTATCACATTTTTGTCGTTCATTAAAGTGGTTGGTATCTTACTTTTCAATCTGAATATCTGCGGTTATATCCAACAAGATGACTTCACCTGCTATTATATACAAAAAGAAGTATTCAACAATTCCAAATATAGTAAAAAAAATTTACCTTAAGAAATGTTCACAAAATGTTCGCCTAAAATTAATTCAATTATAAATAATACACTTTTTTAAGGATTTAATGTACAATTTACATTTGTTACTTCAACCATGATTTATTGTAGTCAATTGCTTAAGACAGACTAAAATTTTGAATTAGATTATAGTTTATTCGTTGCTTAAATTTCAAAGCCATTAAAATTAAAATAAGAATAAAAACATAAATGGAAGGATATTTGCTGATTAGTTTTCTTATAAATGAGGAATCTTAGAACATTTGCTAGTTCTAATCATTGATAACTTAAAAAAAAGTAAATTGTTTTAAGTGAAAATAAAGAACTTTTTAAGTAGTAAATATATTATGAAAACTTAATTAGGAAACGGATTTTCAAGTGACATGGGGGTTTTAGTGGCATTAGAACAGTGGGATTGCTTATTGAAACTACGACAGAATAAGTAAAAGGTTTAAAAACTAATCGCTCAGTTTGGTAATGCGTCAAAACAAACCTATTTTAAAGAAATATTGAACAAGGAACAACTACCTATTCTTTCTTTTCTAAATCTGAACAGCTTAATTTGCTCGCCAATGGCACTAAATAGCCAAATATTGGCGACGTAAAAAGAAACGATTCCAACCACGATCTCAGGGAGACCACACCAATTATCTAGGATGGAGAGAGGAAAAAAAATCTCCCTCCACCCATCTTATAATCGCAATATAATTAGATTGGCTAGAGCTAACGAGGTCAGTTATTTAAACACGGTAACAACTGTAGCCAACAAAGGATTGTATTTTGCTCGTTTTCACACACACACACTACCATCGTTATTCTTTCTTCCGTTCATTCCTCCATTACCATGTAATAGATTTTTTCTACTTTTTTTACTTTTTATGTTATTAAAAGTATTAGATCTCGATGATATTAAAATCTTGATATCCTTTCAACGAATGACGTGCAGCCATAATAGGGTAACATTATCCTGAGAAAATGGAAAAGGATTATTTCTGTTCGCAGATATTTGCATATTGTGTAATATGCTGTAATCATAAACATGGCCTTTATAACAAGGACCGAATTAATAATCTTTAAAATGACACAGACTGAGAATTTAATCACATATTTATACAGATTGCTTTTATATTTTTAATATATACATAGCCAAGCATTTATGTACAAACATGGTATTAAATTATTGCATTAAAATAGAAAATGTTTATTTTGAAAATAAAATGTTTTTGTATAGAAAATTCATGCAAATTAAGTATTTAATTTCGGAATGAAAATATGAAAAACCAGAAATATTTTAGTTTTGTCTGAAAACTTAAAGAAATTTAAGGAAGGAATAAATAATTTACAATATATCAGATTCCACGTGAAAAAAAATAAAGTGTCATCAGTAATCAGTATTTCGTATTTTTTACATTCGGATATCTCATAAAATTATGAGATAATTTTTTAAAGGTAATTCATTCATAAATAATTTTTTTAAATTATTTTATTTATTTTACTTTATTTTTTATGAATACCTAGAAGCAACAAGAATTTAGATTATCGCGGATTTAATTCAATTTAATAAATTTTATATAATTAATTTAATTTACATAAATTTAATAAATTACATATATTTTAGTTTACATAAAAAGCATTTTATGAAATTTATAAAAGATATTCGGTAATTCTGAAAATTATATATCATAAAATAACTAAATTTTTAGTAAAACAATTACCAATTTGATCACATTTTTGCAAGTAAATATTGTAAATTG
>JAPDSC010158129.1:5954-20202 GCA_026290005.1 Latrodectus geometricus | reverse complement strand
TATATATATATATATATATATATATATATATATATTTCTTTATATATATATATTATGATTATATATATATTATGATTTCCTTAAATTTACAATTTATTCGAAATGGGCAATATGTTAAACACTCATATTCCAGTCAACTAGACAACGTTTTTCAAATAAACAAACACATCTTCATAAAAGAACAAACAACACTGCTTTTCAAAACAGAATATGCAATATTCAAGTTTCAGACAACAATAAACATTGACAAAAGACTCAATAACAATATTGTAATGTTACGCAGTATAACTTGATGAGCATTAACTGTTTGAAAGTGTGCTTCTCATGATATTCTGTTGCTATGTCAATACTTTTCTTATTATTTTGAGCAAAAGTTTCAAAACATGTCATGTCATTTTCATGACATATCACTCATCTTTTACAATTCAAATAGGAATGCCACATTCACTTGTTTATTTTTATTTTTTAACGTGTTTTTTAACTTTTTCACTCGCGAAATAATGTTAAATCCAATGTAAACTCATTCTTACATTTTTGTAATTTACATAAAATAACAATTTTAGTGCAGTTTTGTTCGATACGTTAAGCATGTAAATGTGCTTGTTACAACACAAAATGTAATTAAATAGTACGTTTCAATGGTATATTAACTCACTCATTAAGTAAAGAATGTTATATATATATATATATAACATTCTTTACTTAATGAGTGAGTTAATATACCATTGAAACGTCTATTTAATTACATTTTGTGTTGTAACAAGCACATTTACAAAACTGCACTAAAATTGTTATTTTATGTAAATTACAAAAATGTAAGAATGAGTTTACATTGGATTTAACATTATTTCGCGAGTGAAAAAGTTAGAAAACACGTTAAAAAATAAAAATAAACAAGTGAATGTGGCATTCCTATTTGCATTGTAAAAGATGAGTGATATGTCATGAAAATGACATGACATGTTTCGAAACTTTTGCTCAAAATAATAAGAAAAGTATTGACATAGCAACAGAATATCATGAGAAGCCTACTTTCAAACAGTTAATGTTCATCAAGTTATACTGCGTAACATTACAATATTGTTTTTGAGTCTTTCGTCAATGTTTATTGTTGTCTGAAACTTGAATATTGCATATTCTGTTTTGAAAAGCAGTGTTGTTTGTTCTTTTATGAAGATGTGTTTGTTTATTTGAAAAAAAGTTGTCTGGAATATGAGTGTTTAACATATTGCCCATTTCGAATAAATTGTAAATTTAAGGAAATCATAATATAATATTCATAATATATATATTTCTTTTTTTTTTCTCAAGATCATCAGAATTGTCAAATGATAGAATATTAATTTCTATCGATTGTCGATTTTCAAATATGAATTATAATCCCTAGTTTTTTAATTTATCTAATATTAGATGTTATTTCGTAAAATTTCTAGGTAATCAGAGTTCTACATTCATTCTTATTGAGTTAAAGATTTTCATTAACCCTGATTTTCATAATTTACGATTTTGATTTTTATGTAAAAAGCAGGATGAATTTAGTTATTATTCTATTTGGATAAAAATCTAAATTTTGCTTTTATTAGCGTTACAAACATGAATAAAAATATCATTGCAAAATTTATGTTTTAATAACTTATCTAACTTTGGAATGGAAAATTAAAGTAAACTAAGTAAGTGTGTCTTTGATTTAATCAAGTGCTTATTGCTAAATCATTATAATTTACTTCAAAAAAAAAAAAAAAAAAAAAAAAAAAAATGGATGTACAACATAAGCAAAATTTTATACACAACAAGCAAAAAGTCAAAAAAATGTTTCCTTACAACTCTGCATATCCACGAAATGGAAAGAATACGTTTAACAAATTGTTCTATAGGAAACAAAGAAGGAAATATTGCATGGAATTATATTCTTTGGAACAACAGAAAGAATAGGAAAATATGTTCAGAATAATAGTTAAGTTAGATATAAATGGTAAAAACTTGAATATTGCGAAATGTTGCAAAATGCTTAAATGTATTGCTCCTTCAAATCATAAAATTGCTACAGGCTTATTTTGAATATACTCAAAAAAGGTGTCTTTAAATTATTGGAGAATAGTGTTGCTCTTCTGAAGAATCTGGAATGTAAAAAGTATCCATTACCTTATGTAATGAGTTGATTGAGTAAATCTCAATTACACTCATTCAGATTTACTTAGGTATGTATGCTGACCTTTCTCTAAGCCACTTATTTCCTTTTTTAGCAAGTCTTCCACAATACTAGAACTATGAAGACAGCAATTATCATGGATTACAAAGACATCACCAAAGATTTAAAAAGGCAGCCAATTTAATTAAAACAAGTCTTAGCAATCGCCTATGGACCCTTATCTTCAGGATATAAATTTAGATCCTGCGAGCACTTTTTTAGTTTTTTCTATGTTCCTTACATTCGCAGCATACTACTATAGCAGTGCTTGTGGGAAAAAAAAAAAGAAAATCTAAATTTTATCACGAATTCTAAACATTACAATGTATTTAAACAGTCCCAACTACTAAGTCTTGTTTATATTCACTTAAATTTAATAACCTACCTTAATTTCAACAAAAGTATATCGAACATCTCTTACAGCTATCAATTATCTAATGTAAATACTGCTGACCGATCAAGTTACACTGGTTATTTATATTTCTATATTAATAGCACACGCGATCCAGAGTTAGTCTTCATGTTACGGCAAATATATTATCTTAAAAAATAGAATGAAATTGAAAATAATTTTTAGAATTAATCAATAATTATAAACATATTGTCATTATTTTTATTTGAGAAGCGAACCTATTTATTTTTAAATAAGTTTATGAGCCGTTAAATCTGCATGTTAAATGCGTGATAATAAAAATGTGCAGTTTGATATTTTTCGATTTCTTTATTTTTTGCGAATTTACTTTTAATTTTTTTCTTTCAATATATTTGATTGATCTAAATGCTCGAAATTGAAATGGTAAGGAAACTGACATTTTGCTCGTATTCTACAAATTGAGCTTTACTGTTCGAGGAACTACACGAGTATTGGAAAATGTCATGCAAATCATGTTTTTTTTTTCGTTTATATTCAATGTATTTTTAAAATACCATTATTAATTATAATTACTGTGATAAATTATTAAAAATTGAATAATACAGATTAACTAAAAATAAATTTCTCTAAGAAAATTATTACTATCCGGTTTTAGCATTTTAGAGATTTCTTTGATTAAATCTTAGACCTTGGTAAGCTGGGTTCGTAAGGTGTTCTTTGTAATCTGACGGGTACAAAATCAATGTCTGATTCAGTCTAAGACCGTTGTTCTCAAAGGGTCTATGAAATTGAAATTTCTATACATTGCTGCGTCTGTTCACTAGTGTCACATAGTGTTTGGAAAGAAAAATACTAGAAATAGGAAGATTGCTTTGGCTATTAAAGGAATGGGGAGCATCACAATTATAATGTATTAAATGCTACAATATATTATCTTTTATATAATTTAATTTGCAACGTGTTTACTAAAATCATTATCACAAAAATAAATGTGATCTGGTACATAATGCGGAAGAAATTGTGAGAATCCTTATGTGAATATGAGTTGATTACTCCCATTTTCAATATTTTTGTGTTTTGGTTTAGTTTTGCAGCATCATTGAAATTTAACAATTAGAGCCCAAAGTTATCGATGTAGATTGAAAAAAAATGCATTTAAATACAGGGAACATATTATAGAGGTTTGTTAAGGACTATGAAAGGAAAAACATTACAAAATAAGTTATGTCTACAAAGGGAAATAAAGAAAATACTTATTTAGCATTTAAAACTTTCTTTTAGGCTTCTTTTTATAACAAAGGAATTGCATTTTTTATTATTATTTGGAAGCACAAATAAATAAATTATCTAGCATTCATTAATAAAGTAAAAACGCTCTAAATTTATGATTAAGGTTATTAAAACTAAGTTTGGGTATTTATAAATGTATATGATGTAACATATTGTTACTTGATGAATACTTGTATACTTTTAACAACATGCTTTTCTAATCACAACTATCACTTCAGATATAGGAAATAATTATAATTTGACTGATACAATGAATCTTCATTGCAAAGTACGAAAAGAACCCCTAAGAAACTTATACATAAAGTTCTACCATTCTGTACAGTTAATTTCAATCTTCATTTCAATTATCAAAATAACAAGTTATATATAACAAGTAATATGTGTCAATGTCTATATTTTATGCTAATTAAGTTTAGACATTGGATAACAGACACACTAACAACTGTAAGCAGTCGTAAGTTTTTTCTTACAACTCCATCTCCAACCTATTAGCTTTCCGAATGGACTTATCATAAATAGTCACCCGTATTCATGTTTACCAAGGCCGGTAACCCAGGGCCATAACTTCCAAACATGTACTCCTACAGATGTGCATCCAAAAGCATACGATCCATCTCTTATTTACTAAGTTTATAGTTTCATCTTGAGGAAAACTCATTCTGTTAAATAGCTTCCACGGTCATGGCCTGCTGTATTATTTGAGAACCTACAAAGAAATGATTGATGTGTTGTTTATTATTCTATTTCGATGATGAATGGATATTTGAAGCCATAAAAAATGCCTTTTTATGAAACTTTTATACAGATATGATATGAATGGTATTGTCTTCTATATAATGATTCATCATCAATCAGTGAATTAAGGTTATTCCATAATTAAAATGATAAAAAGAATGTTCTGTGGCATGTTTTTATATGTAAAGAGCATGTCATTGATCATGAAAATCTTTTTTGCGAAGAAGAAATCCACAATTATGAAGTTAATAGAGAAGGTATAGAATGAAAAATATATTTTAAACTTCCTTAAAAAAATCAAATTGAAAAATAAAAAGAAAAAAAGTGGACAATTTTTGGTGGGTTTTATTTACGGGAATTTAATTCTGTCAAAATAATTAGATCTTACTATAGCAGCACAAAGGGTGTTTTGCTAATGAATTTCCTTTTAGTTTCTGTGCAAAAACAACGCTAGTGTCAAAAGAAGTTTAATCACACTTATAATAGTTTTACCAATTTATTACAACAGCTTGTTTTTATAACTTCTTGCAATTATTTTTATACCGGGAAAAATTATAAAACGGCTTACATGCTTCAAATTGATTAACCATTGTTTTGAGTTGATAGTTTAAATCGCAAATTGGCGTGCTGAATTGTTGACAAAAGTCTATGCTTGGAGACATTGAGCACGTGGCATGAAAAAGAGCGTATAAAGCTTATAGACAGTTTTGAATATCAGATGTTTCTATTACAACAAAATCAAAATCAAATGGATAAAGCACATCTGTTTTTCAATTAAGGCTAGTTGACGACAAGATTTTCTACAAAAAAATACCATTTCAAGGTCCTTTGTGACTCACCATTTATTGTCTACGGAAATTAATTTCGTAAATAGGTTATATATGTGTTTGCACAGGGATAGTAAAATTTCATTATCTAATAGTAAACAATATTTTTTCATAGAAATTCTACTTCTCTTATTATTTACATAAATTAACTATGGAAGAAATACAAGTAAAAATATATGCAAGAAACTCATATTGTCTGATTAAGGAACTCAGCATTCATCTAACAAAAAAATAAAAGTAACTTTTATGCAAAATTAAACGATATCCGCTAATATTTTCTTAAAAAAATTTTAAGATGCACAAACCAAATATATTAATTATTCTGAGATTTCTGATATGTCATTTATAAGAAATATTATTCATGTTATATAATTCCTCATTGTGAATATTATTATGTCAGAAAGAGAAATTAATTCAAAAGCACTAAAGTAGCTAAGTTTTTGTATGAGTTTTAATATTCAAAGTTCAAATCTCGCAATTATCAGAATTTTATCATAAATATCATTAATTACTAACGGTTTAAGTATTTTTGTCATAATTTTAATGCTTTTGTTTTGTTTTAAAACATTTTTTAGCTATTTTACTATATTTGTTTTACATTTACAAATGATATATCGAGTATAATTTTCAACAGGGAGTGTACCTGATAAATCCTTTACAAGACATACATAATATTTACATTGAGAAATACACAATAATACTGAAGAGCTAAAAAAGTTACAATTTGTTTCTATGATATGGTCTTAGTAGTCTGAGAATAGAATGCAAAATTTTTATTCTTGTTGAGTGTTCTGCTTCAATGTTTTTCAGTGTTCTGATTCAGTTTCAGTATATTTTATTTTTGTTCTACTTAAATCGAAATTTATTTTTTGTGCAGATAACAATGGGTCAACAGAAAAATATGCGGACAGTATATTATCAAATATTTGAAACAAACAAACAACTATGAATTATTGATTCGCTTATTAAGAATACATTACTAATTTGCTTGATTTGCCAGGAGTGTTTTATCAAACGAAGCTATGGAGCCTTCCATACTAAAAAACATTTGACTAAAATTCATGGCATAAAAAAGGATAAGGATTTGTCTTATTTTCGAACACTAATAGAAAAATGTATCAAACAACTGACATTGTAAAAACTCTTTTAAACTGCAACCGCAGAAGATGGCAATGGCTTGCTTGTTTCTTACAAGACGTCGCTAATTAATGCCAAATGGAGAAAACTTTATTTTATTAGTGAAGAACAAATTATACCGGCTATATTTGAAGTAATGCGTACTGTGCCACACAAACCAGCATTAGATATTATCCAGAAAATTTCGTTGAGCAATAATGCAGTGCAAAGAAGAATTCATAAAATAGCCGATGGCTTGAGATGTTGAAGATTTATTGTGGGGATAATTAAAAATATCTCGGTTTTCTATTCAGCTTTATGAGTCAACTTTGCCATGAAATTAAGCTTTACTCTAGAATATTTGTGATTCGCTAAGGAGGAACAAATTTGTCAAGAAATGTTATTTGCAAAATATCTGCAAACTGATACTAAAGGCGAATCAATACTTTTAATGCATTGGGTGAGATTTTTAAGAAAAAAAAAAAAAAAGAAAGACCTCTGAGTAATATCTTATCAGTAGCCACAGATGGAGCTCTAGCGATGGCAGGGCGCTATAGCGGTTTGCTTGGATATTTAAAAAAAGAGGTGTTAAATGATTAAATGTGTGCATTGTATCACACATCGTCAACATCTATTTGCCAAATATTTAAGTGTACGTCTATATAATTGATTACAAAATATAGTTAAAGCTATCATCATAATCAGAAGTAAATCTTTGAATGACAGATTATTTAAACAGTTTTGCATTGAAAAGGATAAAAAATTGAATCGTTTGCTGCTTTATACAGAAGTCCGTTGATTATCAAAGGGTGCTTGTTTAGATGGTTTTTATAAACTTCTTCACTCGATTTTAAAGTTTTGGAAAGATAAAAATGATGCTTTACGATCCAGTTTAATTCAACCAAAAAAGTGATATTGCTTACTTGACAGACTTGTTTGAAAATTTTAATGAAAACAATCATCAGCTTCAATGTGATGAAATGTATTTAATTAAAACAAAATTTGTTATTGCTACATTTGTGAAAAGAACTTCTTATGTTCAAATGAAACTTTTTACGAGGGGAATTCAAACAATTTTCAAATAAAGAGTTAAAATAAATCTGAAGACATACTTTCTTATTGTGAGCATTTGCATGCTCTCTATTCAGATTTTAATCAAAAATTTGATGATACTTTGAAAATGAATGCATTTTGATATTTTATCCTTTTTGAAGTGCAAACACAGAAGAATTTCCACAGTCAGAAGAGGAGTTGTTGGAATGAACTACAAAAAGGAATTGAAATTTAAATTTAATAGTCCAACAATATTGGCTGCAAAAAAGGATACCTTAGGCTTACCTGAAATATGGCTTACCTAATATGGCTTACCAAATATGGCTTTACCCCAAAATATGGCTTATAATTTAAAATTTCTTAATTGTATTTCTTTCAGCATATTAAGGGAAAAAAATTGCAAACAATCAATCCCTGTGATTTAAGATTACTGCTGACGAAATTAGAGCCTGGTGTACTGCTACTAAATTAACTGCTGTACACTAGGTTCATCATTAAGGTGATTTACTTATTATTATTCAAAATTCTCTCTTTCTCTTTTCTCAATAAGATGATTTCGACTATTTTAACTTCTTTTGTATTACTTTCTATTCTGAGTTCAATAAATAGTTTTCTAATTTCAAAGTTCAATGTTTCTAATTTACAGCTTTCTTTACGATATTTTACGAAAAAAGTAGAAACATTAATATACATATATACTCCCTATTAATTTTTATAAAGTTTATGTATTAAATTTTAAAAGAGAATAATTTCCAGAGGTGATATTTTTTTTTTTTTTTGGAAAAAGGATGGTAAAACCAAAAAGTTTGGGTATGACTGCTCTAAAAAATGCGACATGAATTGAATAAATATTTTCTGTAAATATTTGAAGTAAAATATATATTAATTTTTTATGCTTTATTTCTAGGCATAGAAAAATAAATTTTTAAATTTGTTCATTAATCTGAAGTTAAATAGGAAAAGGCAAAATTTAGGTGTAATCTATAAAATATTTAAAAAAAATAATAATGTCATAAAAATAAGCATCCAGGCTTAAAATGTGCTTAAAACTACGAAAGCAACAATACAAAAGCAATGTCATAAAGAATGCTAAACAATTCAAAATTAAACGATAGTAAAAATAATCATGAACTAAACTATTTTTAAGTAATGAAATCATTATATATTAATGATCATTTAAAATCAAAATACTTATTCTTAATTTTTAAAAATCATTCTCAAACTGCATTAAACACATTCATTCATATTATATACAATTTTAGAATTACTTTAATTATATTATCGCAGGAAATATAAAATTGTAAATTGTATGTGCTCTTAGAGAAAATTAAATATAAAAACTGCATGACAAAAAGAGATACTGAATAATCTGAATATTTATATCATATTATATTAAAATGTCAAAGTTTCAAATGATTAAAAATTTAAATATATATTTGCATTCTCTACACGAAATGATTATTCTAATACTCCATGACGTGACTAAAATTTTTCTGTCTGAATACCAAGAAATCAGAACTAAAAATACATGTTATAAGTAAATATACAAAAATACACGTTATATGTAAATATATTTAAAATACACGTTATAAGTAAATTTACTAAAAATACACGTTATATGTAAATACGACTGCTTTTTGAGAGATATCTATAATTATTATATAATCTTATGCCCCTGGCACCTGAAATAACTAAATTTTTTTATTCAACTCTCATGGATTTCCATACCTTGATAATCCAATAAATTTAGCTATTTGACTTGATCAGATTCAATTCCCTGGAGACTTCCGAGGTTAGGATTTCCGATAAAGCAACTTTGTGTCGTGATGATAAAGCAACATTGTGTCGTGATGATAAAGCAACATTGTTGTGTTGATAAAGCAACATTTTTCAGCCATCCTTCGTGAGTAAGTTTTACAAAATACTTTCACAAAAAATATGCTTCTTGGAAAGTTTCTTGTTGCTTTCTGGTTTCTGACGTTAGGGGAATATTTAGTTGATAACAAATAGTTATATTTCATCATTTTCACACTTCTTTTTAAATTTATTTTAAAATTAACCAGCTTTTGAGTTTTGAACACATTTTGAATGTGTATGACTTCTAAAATTACTAGTCTGTTGAAGCAAATATACAGTACAGCTATTTAGATAGTATTTTTACTAGATTAAAACCAATGAAATAACACGCATAAAGGAATTTTTTGAGAAGATTTAGGAAATTGCTTAATCTTTATGCAAATAAATTTTTCGATTAAGGACCTAATACTGAATTACTTAGCACAAGGAAAAAAAATTTAATGAATTTAAAAAATATTACGAAAATGATATTTCCGATAATAACTTTGCAATTGTAACTTTTAGACCGTGGACTGAAACCAGCAAGGGGCTTAAAAAGAAATTTTTGTACAACTTCTTTGGGGACAATTTGAAAACATAAAATTATGCTCGATTTTTAAGGAAAAACACAAATGCAAAAAGTTATGGAAGAAATAAGTTCTTTATTTTTTTATAAACAACAAAAATTAAATGCACATTTTTTATTGTGCCTTAGAACACATGCGCATTGTTGCATATTTAATCAGCCAATCACATGCGAATATTTTACTCTTGTTTATTTAACTCTCAGTGAAAAAAGAATAAATAAGATAACACAATATGTAATACAATAATAATCAGTTGTGTCATAATTCTAAACATTAGAATTAAGATTATATTATTTAAGATAAATCATTATAAAAATATAAACATAGAATTAAGTACTGTATAAATAAAGTGCATAAATTTTAGCCAAAAACAAAACTAGAAACAAATACAAATCAGTTTAAAACATTTCAGTTAAAAATATGGATGTTGATTATATGGAATTTAATATTTCGTGCAATGTTATATTTTAGTATAATAAATTCAATGAAATCCATTACTGTTATTTTGGATTTTTTTCAGTTTATACTGCAATAAAAATGCAATCAAATATTCATAAGTAGATAAAATGATATATGAATTATAAATTATACCTTTAAAAACATATTTTTAAATTAAATATTAATGTTAAAAGAAGAATTTATTTATCACATCTTATTTTAACTACAGAGGGTATTAACATATTTTTAAAACGATTTCGGGGCCGTTCAATTAATGTTTAAAATGTAAAGATTATTATTTTAAATGTTCGATCTGATAGTCTTTTTTTCTGGACTATAGTCTGCATTGTTATTCCCATGATATAAGAGCTTTTCGTAAAATTTCCAGGGGTATTGTTTTCCTTTCTTCTTCTACCACTTTCCTGATTCCGTCTATCGTGGTGGGTTTGCGTTTAGAGAGATCTTTTTAACAGATCAAAGTCACAATATTCCATAGGTGAAACATAATGGGACTTTGCAGGAATATGTTGAAAAGGTATATATGCAATACCTGTATTAGTCTTCATTTTTTCAAGGAATGCAGTGGTACTTTTCGATGTATGACTTGTAGCTTTGTCTTGATGAAGTTTCACTCTTTGTAAGTCATTGAGATAAAAAAGTGGAATTTATTCTGCAAATATTGGACCTAAAACCTTCTCCTGATAATATGATGAGTTGGTTTTAACATTTTTTTTCACTCTTCTTATTTTTAATTTCCCATTGTAGGAGAAACTTGCAACAATCATAAAACCCTTACTGAAACTTTCTTTACATAGACGGAACAACGTTTGTATATTTCTTTTCTCCTCATTTTCTGAAGTAATTAGACCTTTTTTTTGTTGCAGTCATTAGGTCATTTTGTTGTAGGTAAACCCATGCTTCCTCAAGGGTCACAATGTATTTCCATTTATCTCCTACTAAATGGCTTTCATACAGATTCTACAAAATGTTTTACATTGAGCCATATATCTCGGATTGAGCCATATGTATCGGAAAAGCTGGTGAACATTATATTTTCTAGCTTTTTTAAGTCGTAAATCTTATTTTATTCTCTTATTTATTGTTACTACAGATGTATCTAAAGACTTTGCAATTAAAATCTGTGTTGGCAGATTTTCTTTTGTTACCAGCGATTTCACTTTAGAAACATTTGAAACAGTGCACAACTTTTTCGGATATTCGTTTGGAGTTTTTTTTCCATGTAGAAATAATGATTGGTGGTTTTTACCAGTCCGATTAAAAAGGATACCTATTTTGCATTTAGAAATTTTAATACCATGCATGTTACAACGTTTTTAAATTCTGGAATAAGATTATTTCACCCCGGAAAGCACAGAAACACATCTTTCAATCCACAACTTATTTAAATGCGAGATTTTGAAGGAAGAATAAATTTAAAAGTAGCAGATGATGTTTCTCCTTTCAAATAATAAGCTGTTGCCAAAAAATTTATTTTTTTTAAAAATTCTGTATCGAAATCGTTTAAAAACTGTGTTAATACCCTCTGTAATATTCACAATGAGATTCATAACTATAAAATATAATTTGATAAATTACATTAAAATTGTTTCAATAAATAATATAATGACCAAACTTCATTGTTATTATGTTCTATTCTAATAGCTACATGTTAAAATAAGCCTGGCTAAATTCAAACAAATAATCTTTACAATAATAAGGAAGTTGACAGTAAAAGTCATAAACATTTAAATGTTAATCTCAAAAATTATAAAAGAATAAATCAATACTGTTCAGCAAAATATTGAATATCATGGCTTTCATAATCCAAATCAAGAAATCCATTTCCCCCCTTAATTTATATATCAATATAATTGACACTGTACAATGGAATAAATAAGTAATCAATACTTTAATAGCTGACTAAACGTTATTTACAAAAATAAATAGTTTTGTAAATATTTCCAAAGTTAAGGAGAAAATATCAGTATTGAAATACAGACACAATATTTATACCAAAATTTTACATAGATTTTCAACAACAGAAATTCTAGTCTTATTGGTAAATAGTTAGTAACAATTTTCATGATAGCCAAAGGTTTTATCAGTAGGTATACTGAAACATTCATCATTTTCCGGAAGTATCAAATTCTCTGAAATTGTACTCTCCTAACAATCAAGTAATATCCATTTGGAACGCCTTCCTATACTTTGGAACAACTATTTTTTGAAAATAGAAGACAATTCCACAAGAATTTTTTTTCCCACAGCGCAAACAACAATTCGAAATTCATCGTTACAAATCCAAATATTAGGTTTAACGTTAATTTTCAAGAAAAAATACTCATAACTCGTTTGCTTTCAATCAGAAGCATGTGTAAAATACGTTGTTTTTATTACTGCATTTCTCATTGGATAACTCTTGAGTGAGGAACGTGGTAGAAGAAATTTGATTGGTTACATAAGTGGATAAACGAAACTTTTGTAAGGAAGTAGTTCCACATTTTTTATAATTCTCAAAAATATGTGCACTCTACAAATGAAGAACATTGTGTAAATAGTTCTATTTGATATTGAATTATAAAATGGCAAAAGGAATTACATTGGCTCCAAGTTGCGGGAGCAAACATCCAGATAAGTGTGTTGGGCCCCTAGGCTTTATTTCTAGAAAAATTTCCGAAAATATACTCTTATCATATAGATAGATTTTTAAATTTTGTACGAAATTCATGGATATAGATTTTAAAGAAAAAAGTTACACATAAATTTAGAAAAATTAATGGGCACAATGTTAGTTTTATTTCTCATCAGTTTTAAGGAAGTATTAGCTTTTAAGTACATATTTCTTGTTTTTGATATGCCGATTACTTTGCTTTTTAAATTCGTATCAACTTAGGTTATACAATACAATATTCAAAGAAGAATTATACCGGACTAAAGAAAGCTAATGGCCCGTTTTTATTAACTTATTTTTTAGTTAGGTGCGTATTTCCTAAGTTAACAAACAATAAAGTTAATATATCACAACTTTTATTTTATAGTACGTAGTTGAAGATATTAAAACTGTATTTTTTAAGATCTTCAATTACATAACAAATGTACCATAAAGAATATGTTTCGAAATCAGAAAAAACGTTAAGATAAGAATTCTAAAAGCATATCCTTTTTTAGATTTAAGAAACTCAGGGGTACTTGAATATAAATATTTTTATTTATATTCGAAAGGTCCTAAACGATTTAAAATGGTAAAAATAACATAAAATTGCTTAATAAAATTTATTTTATTTTTAAAAGTACGAAAATAATTATTTCTATTTATGCTTTAGAATTAAATTAAATGTAATAAAATTTTTATTTTTACTCCTGTAGTAAATGCTGAAAGGGAAAATTATAAGAGAAAATTATGTAAATTCCTATCATAAATCAAAATAAAAGCAAATAAATATAAATTAAAAAAATAGAAATTTTTAATTATTTTAAAATAACTTTTCCAACAGTTAATTGAAATATTTGGCAGAAAAAAAAACAATTTGAATTTTTAAATATTGACATCAGTTTATATTTACTTAAAAGATTTTCTAAGACTTTTTCTATTCATTCTAATCTGTTTTGTTTGTAGTTTAATAATTTACCAGAAAAAGGAATTTTGCATCTGCATAATTATGGTTTACTAACAGAGCTATTAATAGGGTACAACCAAAAAAAAGTTAATGGATTCCTTTTTATCAATAATTCATGCCCATAACTAAAGTTCTTAATCTTTCAAGTAGATCTCGAAACATTTATCTTTGCCTTAACATTATTATAA
>JAPDSC010158113.1:5512-32363 GCA_026290005.1 Latrodectus geometricus | reverse complement strand
ATTGTGTGTGCACACATAATTCAATTTCCTCTTAGAAATTTGATTAATTTGTGCTTATGTTGAATTTATTACATTCGTTTACGTATTTTTCAAGAGTAACTTGAAAAATACGTAAACGAATGTAATTAGGGTTATTTGTTTATAAATTCGCATTTAAAATTGTTATAATCTTACTAATAAAATAATAAGCTTATCCAAAATTTTTGTTTTTATTAATAAGGGAAGTGTATTTTCATGAGCATTGTCTGTAATAATGAATAATTCCCAATGGGATTCGTTCATTATTACATTAGCATCTAATAATTTTCTTAGTTTTAGTACACAGATCTTTGTGAAAAATCTTGTTTTTGTTCATAATAATTAAATCTTACTATTAGATTTCAACCAACCGCGATATTGCGATCAAAAAAATTATTGCTTTAACTTATAGTTCTTAAATATAAACTTTCATTTCATTTTATTAAAAGCATTCCGCTACTGTTTCTATGTTTATTTGATTCTATTATCTTTATAATGAAGAAAAAAACTTCTTGTCTTGTTGGAAAGTTCTTTTTAAAGATGTTCTAAGCATCGTGAATCAATCCTAACCATTGATTCTTGTAAAAGAATCATTCATGATTGAAAAGAACAAGGATAAATTGAACTGAAATTGAGAACAGAAGAATCAAACTCTTTTTTTTACAATAAACTGGAAAGAACTAAAAAATAAAGAATGATTACATTTTTTGGAATCTGGCACTGGTATAGAACAGAAGAGAGGTATTGAGCTTGTATAAGAAGAACAAATGGAAATAATTTAGCATTTACCAAATATTTCTTTGTTTAACTTACACTGACCTGCCAATATTATGTTTTCAATCCGTTGCTATAGTAACGATTATTCCTCAATGCATTACATAAATTACATTTAAAACCAACATGGATACAAGTATTCCTTATTCAATTTAAAAGTTTACATAGATGCTGAAATTTTTAACCTATATATATCCGTTTAAAAGATTGTAATTATGGAAATCAATTTAAAAGCTGAATGTACCATATGAATTTAGTTTAAAATGATGAATGTTTTTAAAATAGTTGAATGATTCCAGTGTTTAAGCATTTGACTTTTGTTTGCATCGGAATGTGCTTGGTGCTTCTCTTAAGGATTTGAAAGACACAAATAAGAAACACGAAATATAATGTCATAACACAATAAATCACTCTACTTGATATAAGCACTTATAAGTATATAAAAGTTTAAACAAATGTTATATACATTATTTATACATCTATATTACATGTATTTATTAAATAAAACCCAAACAATTGTGACAATAATATAATAGAAAAACCCAATCATTACAAAATATATTGATGTAATAAGAAATATATTTAATAATAATAAAAAGCAAATAAAATTATAGCTAAAAATTAATGAAAACTCTCCATTAAATAAGAAAAAAAAAATGCCAAAACAAGGTTAATGAATAAGAAAATTTCCTTAGTGCTTTACACTATTTACTTAGTTATGTAAAACTTTAAATCTGAATTCATTCTATAATGCCATGTATTAAGAATTTAATATAATGATCACAGAAAAAGTTTCGCCATTAATCACAATAAAAATACTTTCAACAGAAATTGAAAAATTTCTTTTTATATTTTATTTATTTATTTTTAATATAAACACAATTACCTACAAAATGTTTCATATCAAAAAGTCAATTTAAATTGAGCTAATGAAATTCTTCCGTAGTCCGACGAAATAAGGAATTAAAAAACAAAAGCTATTATCTTCAACAATGACTTCGGTAATTGGTAACAGTTAAGGAAAAGCTCGATAAAAAAAATCACTCGACTTTACAGAATGTAATATAGATTTTCTTCTTCTATTCAATTTATTCTATAATTTTTTTAAGTATTGATTAATCTCCAAAATAATGCATTGAATAAACGTCCCTTTCAACATTTTTATTGTGTTTTGGTGATTTACGATAGGTTTTTGTTTCAAAATGGTAGCTTAGAACACCACCTACGGCGATTTAATGAAGTTTATGTTTACAGCTAAGAACAATTTATTGTAAATCGCTGTAAAAAATTAACTTAATTTAAAGAAGTGGTTACAGTTAACGCGTGAGGATAATTCAATGCTTGAAATATATTTTAATTACTCTATCGATTTAGGAGGCCATAAGGGTATATTTAATCTTTTGTGTTGTGTATTACACAATTTAATTGATTGTCCTTATCTAAACTATATATTGGATCGCATAATGGCAAAAATATTTTGGCTTACAACGGTAAATATCTGGATTAAAAATTCGCTGGCAGTGGTATTTATATTAAAACTCCTAAGAAAAATATGACTTTTAGTCTTCGTAACTCAAATCACCCTGTTCGGTATTCAGCAGAGAAAGATAGCAAGACATGAGGGATTAAGCACAATATTATCAGAAAAGGACTTTGGCGATCTTGAATTTTAACTGATAGCCGAAGTTCATTCCAGCATCTCAGCAACTAGCTTCTTGTTGGTGACAAAACTAAAATTTCAATATTGACCAATCTTCGGCAGATCTCGTTATAGACGAGGTCCACATTCAGTGGATCCCTTCTTATATGGATATATACGTAAGTGAATTGGCTGACAAACTTTCAAAGAAAGGCTGTAGACATCAGGCTACCTTTTTTTCTGCTTTCACCTTTCTAGAATTTTACTCCTTAAGAAAATTACAAAATATAGAGACATGGATGGTGCCGCCTACACACCACTGGTATCTCGACAAAAAGCCGGAAACAACCTTAACCATCAAGACAGATAGAAGCTCCTCGACTGCACTCTTGCTAGTGAACATAATCAAGAGCCTCGATCACCAAATACCACGATCAACAGGCTTCTCCCAAATATATATTGGATTGTTTGGAACTCTGTCAAGAAGATCTCTGCACGGACCCCCTTCTTGAGCTGGACTTTATCAAAATTAACAGAATTATGGATTTTATCTGACTTCGCCAGACTTTGGAGGATTAGCAACAACAACGAAATTTCGCATTAAAGAGTCTAAAATTTTTTGACGTGGTATCAGCGTTCAAATATTCATAGATTCTATTACTGATTTTCTCTTTTTTTATATTCAGTTTATATGTAAACAAAGTAGCTTTGAAAGCTTCTTTATTTTTAAAACACCATATAAAATATATTCAATACCATATATATTTACTAAAGAAGAAATAGAGACATATTGATTTTAATTATCTTCAATAGGTAGGAGCCTTCTTAACGAGGATCCTGCATTAACATTGATGTGGAAAATCAATTGTAGATTGTGTGTACCAGACTCGTTTCAACAGCCTCAAATGTGAGCTAGAAAGAGCAGTTTAAATTATTCATGAACCAACAGTGATTTCTTCAAGAATTTCTCAGGAAAATTATTATTGCTTGTTGAATAGTTCTGGTTAGGAAAAACTTAGAGATTCATTTCTATAACTCTTTGGAAAATGGATTTTTCTTTTTAATTTTACTCTGATTCAAGGAAGGAAAGTACGTGGGAAGTGTTTATTCTTTTTAATTCATAAATTCTGTCTCCATTTATAGAAACATTATGCTGATTTGCAACTACTTTGTGCCAATTAATTTTCTGCTTAAATGGCAATGTCAAATTATCTCTGAAATTATTGAAGGTAGATTATGGAATATGTTAACAGCATGTACCCCCATCTTATTTTTTCATGATTTAATTTAGATTTGGTGATTTTAATGTCAAATTTAGTTATTCCCTATTACTTCAATATGATCACGTATCTAATAGTTCTGTTACTTTTATATTAAGTGAACAGAAAAAAACTACTATTTACCCTCAACAACTTACATAGAATTACTTTTCTAGATAAATTATCTTCAAGTCTTATTCAACTATAATTTTTACAGCTTTCCATTCATATTAAAAAATAACATACTATATCGTCTTTTTTCATCTTCAAAGAAATTTAGCAATGTACAAAATTAGTGCATATTTAAGAGTATTTTACGAGTACACCATGTGCAAAAACACATGTCCAGGAAGGAATCGAAAGTTATTTCAAAAGATATAAATGACATAAGGAGATGTTAAGAGATTCTGAAATGGTTATGATTGACAACCGCAAGTTTTTTCTGCATAATCTGGCTATTAATTGCAACATCAGAAACAGTCAGCATCTGAGAACAAAAAATGTTAGTTTCCAAAAAGACAATACAAACTTGTATAAGATCGGTGTATTAAAATTACGAATATTTTCATATTCTCCAAATTCTTCAGAGACTTCCTTAGACATTTGTAAGTAAATTCAATGGTTTCATGAAATTGATGAGATTGAAATGGATGTAGCCAAGATTTTTGTTTCTAAAAACAAGACTTTATGTCGCAACAGTTGCTGACAGAACACACTTGATCATTTTCTCCAGCCGAGAAATGGTTTTCAAAACTATTTTTCAGTAAAATAACACTATGGGTTATCATATTAAAAACAAATATTTATTTTCTTCATGAATATTCCGTATTAAAATATAAATTTGACTGCGATTTGTTAAATGTCAGTTTTATGAAATCATTTACTGCCGTAAACAAAAATATAATTTCAAATAATTGTTATTAAATATTATATAAAATTATAAAAATTATTTCAAAATAAAAATCTAATAACTCATGCTTGTTACAATCATGAAAAGTTACGGCTATAAATATATCTCAATGCATCAAAGAAAATTCGATTTTCCTAAATCAGAAAACGATATCTTGATTACTTTCGACAGCTATCCGCCATTTTGTTGAAAATGAAATGTCACTAATCTCACGTGACAGACACTAAAGAAGTATCACAAGAAAAGAATCGTGCTTTTTCATTTAATTTTAGCTCTAGCACGAAAAGCATATCGAATCGAGACAAAGTACATGGTAGTTGAAGCAAAGGGAAGCTGCAATCTCTGTTTCTTTGCATCCTAATTCTAAGAGTGAAAAATTGACAGTTTCAACATGGCGCGTGATGCCGCTGAAAAGAAATTCCACGAAATAAAATCATATCTTGTAAAGTGAAAAAAGAATTTCTGATAGAGCTTTTTTTTGTTCTTTCCGCTTCATAAAACCGTAATCGAATTTGTCAACGAACGCTTTTTGATATTGTTCTTTTGACATCGAAGCACATTGAAAAGAATTTTAGTTACGTAGATGCAATATTATGTGAACTCTAGAAAAAAAATTCTGAAAATACATTTTTATAGAAAAATAAGTATATTCAGATTAAAATACATTTTTATAAATATTTTAACCCAAATTTATTATGGTGTCAGAAAATGAGGAACAAATATTTTTTTTTAAATGAAACAATATATTTTTAATAATTATGAATTTATGTGTGATGTTATTTTTCGTTTCCAAGAATATGCATATATATATTAAATATGTTGCAGTTACTGAGAATTTAATAATTTACAGTTGCCACAATAATTTAATTATACAGTATTCTACTTTGACACTGCATAACGGATAGATTAACATACTAAAAATGTAAATAATTTATAACATTTTATCTTTAAAGAAGAAAAGATATTAGGTCGTACTTTTTTCTCATAAGTAAGGGAATATGGAAATTTCCCAAGCACTCACTTCCACAAACATGAAAATGGAACATCGATATCTCGTTATTCAAAGGTTTGACACCACACTGTGGACCTCTTAAAGCTGCTGTTGTATATATGTAAGGTATTTTAACTTCCACATCTTAATTAACTTCTGTGAGGAATTTTCATAGAAAACAAGCAGTATTCAAGTGTTTCAAGGGAGGAACCCAGAAAACTCGCAAGCACGCACTTCGACATTCATGCATACAGAAAGCAGAAAAGTAACATCCATTTACCGTAGTTGAACGTGTTTCGAACACAGTACCCTTTGCTATGAAAAGCGTATCAATCCTCTATGCCAAGGTGAAACTAATTTGTTCAAAAGATGTTAGGATGAAGCATTGCGTATTACATTCCAAAGAGCTCAGCTTAAATAGTTTTGCCGCAATAAAAGCATGTGATACGTTAATTTGCCACTCTATTTAATTTTTTCAGTGTTGTTCAGGAAGTGTATTTAAGCCTCTTCTAAAGCAACATTTGAATGCTTGATAATTTAATACAGATATTGTATTAAAAATTATTTTCCTCAAATGTTTTAAATTTAATAGTTTAAAACGAATTAGATTTATAAAATTCTTTTACGCGTCTTGAATTAATCCTAAAAATATTGAAAAAAAATATGATATGATTATCCAGCCATAACTGTTAAATAAATGAGTGGATTTCGAATTTCAAATCAGAAAATATCTGCCTTTTAAATTTCACATTTAAAAAGTTTTGTAATTTTTCCTTTCATATTCTTTGTTTTGTTCATTTGAAAAAGTAACTTTCATGTAACAGTTTTTCCTCATTTCAATACACCAATGCTTTTAAATTCAATTAAATACTTATAAATCATCGAGTAATTCTGGGAATCTTTCAAAACTTACATAAATGCAAGCCAGAAGATAAAACTGTCTTGCCTATTTGTAAATATAATTATATATACATACATTAAGAAAAAAAATTTTTCGTTTAAATATGAATAAATATTTTAATTACATGCATATTGAAATCGATTATGAATACCGAAATGAGATATTAAAATCCTAGGATATTAGCAAGTATAATATGGTTCTCTATAATTCATACGATTTGATATATTCTTAATGAATATTCCTGCCTTTAAGCAGTTCATTTACATTTAATGGGGCCGCTTAAATGAAGGCAATCAAATCTCTTTGTTTCGTCGACGGAAAAAAATTAAAACACGAACCTCATGATCATTTTACGTAATTGGAAATGTTTGAGAAAGAATAGGAATAGCTCTATTTAAGAATAATAGCTCAGCTTGAAAGATTGCAATATATAGATTTTTACCCCCTTTATGGATGTATTTTATTCCAAAGGATTTTTTTATTCTGATGCATCGAAGAAAAAAAAAGTAATGTTCTGGCCAAATAATCAGCCTTCTAAATATGATTAATTTTGTTCGTTTATTATTTCGAATTGGCGTGTTTGAACGCTGATTCAGCTGATCAATGTGAATCGATATATAATATTTTGCTTTTCATCTTTCGTGCAGGTGGTTTTTATGGAAAACAAAATAGCAATGATTGGAGTGTTTGCGTTTTAATAATTTTGTGTCTTATTAGATATTCGTTTGTTAAATTTGGCTTAAATGTTGTTTGCATCGCTTTTGTAAGTAGCATGTGCAAAATTTATTTTCAACAAAGGAAATCATTATTATTTACATAAATTAATTCATACTTGATAAATATTTTATTAATGAAATAATAGCTATTTTTATTTATTTAATGTTACCCTTCTATATGTTACAAAGATTGAATGTCACTTAACATTTTATTCCCTTTTCGGCCCTTTACAAGTTACAGTTGCATGGCAGCACATTTTTACCAGATATTTCCACTAATTATCTTAACAAAGTGTACATACTTACAAAAACCCAAGTAAACTGCAGATTTAGAACACATAATAAATGTAAAAGTAATTATAAATTTCTTTTTGGAAGTGTAAAATGTAAATGTGTAGTAAAGCCATTACATATACTTACTGCAATGCTAGAATGTGTTGATTCTAGCATTGCAGTATGTATATGTAACACCTTTTGCTTTTAATTGTTTTAATTAGTTTTTCAAAGAATTTTGAACATGGTTACTGTAAAGTATAACAGGTCTTATAGTGTTAATCGATGTTGGTATAAGTTTAAAACCTGTATAGCAGGGGTCGCCAAAGTGGTCTATATAGACCCCTAGGGGTCTATTTAACAACAGTATGGGTTTATCTGACCCTAGGGGTCGAATGGGGGTCTATTGGGACTCGAAGGAAAAACAGTTCTTAATACGCAAATCACACATATCTAACTGCATACGTAAAAATTTAGAATATTTTTATAATTGACTTAATATTATATTCTTTATAGAAAATAAAATAATAAATCAGAAAAGAATCTGCCCCTTTTTTTCCTTGGCGTTTCCAAGTTCGAATATGGTTGAAGCCGGTTTCAGCCTCGTTAATTCAATTTTAACTAAAAACAGAAATAAATTAATAATGTGGAGCTTCGAGGGGATTTACGGTTAAAATTGACTAATTTCGAACCCAATAAAGCGAACCTTGCCAAGAAACACCAGGCACACTCATCTCATTAAGAAGTAAAAAATCTGTAGCTACTTTACTTACTGTTTCTGATTTATTAAATATTTAGACTAATATATAGTTTTATTTTAATTACCTGAAAATTACCTTTGTGGGGGTCTATGAAGATTTCGAAAAATTATTTAGGGGGCGATGATCAAAAAAGTTTGCCGTACCCTGCTGTATAGGATAGAGATTTTTTTTATTCATTAAAAGTGCAAAACTAATGTAGTAGTTTTACTAATGTATCTAATGTAGTAGTTTTACTTATAATTTCATCCAAATTATTTTTTTTTTTAAAAATAATCTAAAATTCCCGATGGCTTGTAATTAGAATGTGAGATAACATTTGTATTTTCATAGAAATTTGATTCTTTAATTTTTAAAAGATTTGTATTATGTTTCGTTTGTGTATGGAATCTGCTTGTACTTCTTCGATTTACTTTAATAACTCTTGAACATATTTTACATTGCGCCACCATATTCCTTTCCTCATATAAATAATAAAACCAAACTGAAGTCTTATCAACAGATTTATGTTTTGTAAAGTTATTCATTATATTAGGTTTATTAACTATGAGTATATAATAAATCTGAAAAATATTTTGAACCCAAAACTATGTTACGCAAATACAATGCGAATAACAAACTCGCCAATTTAAAAACTATCGAAATTTTTCGATATATTATGCCCATTTTTCACGACTACAACCTTAGTTTTCACAGATTCGAATATCAAACCACGAACCCTGCTAATGAGCAGTGTTGCTTTGAGCTTTAATACCGGGCAGTTTTGGACCTCCACCTTTGTTGATTCACAAATGATATAACTTTTCTGGACTGTAAAATGCAACTTTGTAATCACAGTCTAATTAATTTCGCTTGTTAGGAAGATAATAACAAAAACGTATACAAATTGGCTATGTTGGTGACACCTGAACATATAGTGGAGACAATTTAAAAAATTGGAAGAACTTTGATATATCCCCCCAAAAATTAAGCGCCAAATCTGGCACTCCCTACGGACTTTTTAGGGTTGCTCTTTCTTATTTTGGTGTTGCTAATTTAGGTTTTTTCAGCTTTTAGGTTTTTGCTGTTGCCAAATTTAGTATTTTCTTGTATTTTGTACCATTTTTTGAGTTATTTTTTTTAAAGTTTTTTTTATGTATTAATTATTTGTACTTAGCGAGAATCCATCTTGGCGAGAAAAAAGGCGCCAAAAACAGGTATTTTGGGTTGGTAAGAAATAAATGTCGCCAAATTTGAAAATCGGAAAAAAACGGTATTTTGACTTGAATACAGGCATTACAAAATTGTAGAAATATCTCAAAATACCTATACTTCGTATCTCGTATTGCAAATTCTATTTGACAGATTCGTCAAATGAGAAGCATTAAATTATTAGCAAAGTAATATATTAATCTTAATGGATTTATTTTTTCATTGTTAAATTTTAATGGGCAAACAAGAAAATTAAATTCATAATTTTTATTTCATATTCTGGTACTTTTTAAAATGTTTTATGATAGCAATTATTTTTTTATTTCGTTAGTTTTTTATTTAATTAAAAAACATTATACTTTCAAAAAATTAAAAGAATTTATCTTTCAAATTATCTGTGAACAGCTTCATTTCTAATCTAGAATAATGACAATAATCCTAATTTAATGACTTTTTGTAGCAAAATAATTTTTTTTTACAAAATTTTATTTTATAAAAGAATCCTTTTTTACAATTTAACAAAAACATTAGTAAACCACTCTGAAAGGTTGAATCAATGCCAGATTTTTTTCTCATTTACACTTTATCGTCTGCTTCAGAAGGCACGAGAGAAAAAAAAATTGTTTTAATTTAATCACTAAAGCAGATGAGAATTACTGCTGTCGAATTATGGCCCTTGACTATTTAAACTCTTTACCGTTGAACAGAAGCTATCGTATCATATTACCCTTTAATGGCGAGGAATAAATCTCTGGCTTGAAAAAGGAATAAATACGATTAAAAAAGAGCCATAAAAAACTGTTTTTTTCTGTTTTCAACATCCATTTGTGATATTTTTTTTTAGCTTGATTGATTATTCTTTCAGTTTCTCTCAATTTTATTTATTTGCAGCAGCTTCCTTTACCAAGTGTGTGATGTGCGTCCAACTAGTTTTCTACATTGTTTACTTTTGAGTTTAATGAATATATATATATCAAAAACTATTATATTAGCAGAATTTTTAAGATGTGTTACAATTTCCGTATAACGAAAAATAAATAATTTTTTTTACAACTCTGAAATGAAAGTTTGTAAAATAATATAAATTCTACAAAACTATTTAAGAAATTTTTAAAATAATTTTTTTTGTTATTTTTTTAAGGGATTTGAATTTATAATAGAGTTAGTATATCTTATAAGCGTTAGTAATTATTTAGATCCAATTGAAAAAGTATTGTCTCATTATTTTATTTTATTCTATTTTATTCAATATTATCTATTTTCCTAAGTATTGAAAATAATTTTCTAAACAATAAAAAGTGAATCACAAAAATTTTCAATATTGGTAAAGCATAAAAAAATAATAATAATGCTATTTTCATTCATGTTTTTTTTTTTTTTTTTTTTTTTTTTTTGAATAAGCGGAAAAATTGCTAAAAAACCATGAAACAGAAATAAATAAATATAAAGTATATATGTAACAGAAATGAATGACTTTTTTGACTCATACGTTTGAGCATTTTTGTTATTCAAAAAAGTTGTATTCTGTTTATTTTTCTTTTTTTGTTTATTTTTAATATTTAAATCTTCATTTCTTGCTTTTATTTCATAGCACATTTCATTACTTTTATAAAAATATGTAATTTCTTAAAACTGTGGCTTTGATTTTTTTATTTATTAGTTTTGAAATGCTTCATATCGTTTCTCCCGGGTTCTCAAAGGAATAACACAGAACCACACACTTCTGAGTGAAATGTCTCGCACTGGTATTAAGAACTTTAATTAATGTTGAGATTTTACATTTAATGATATGATTTTCCTGGTTTTTTACCCCTGCGACTTATAAATATAGTTTATAATTTATGAAACGCTCTCCCGAAAAAGAAATTCTTAAATGCCTTATGACAGATTAGCCGTAGTAGATAAGGAAGTTTTTAGTTGAAATGGACAAGCAACGCGCTTTGAGACAAGTAAAGTTTCATACCATCTATCTTTAATTTAGATAACTGAACTATACGGATCTAGTGAATCTGAAGTTTCCCGATTAATCAATTTTATTAGCCGGAAATGTTTTGTACACAAACCTGCCGTAGTAGATGATGTGCTACAGGAAATTGTGATTGAAAAAATCGAATGTAACTTGTTTGTACTTCACTTCGACATATTGCCTTAGTTTTTCTGCAGTCAAGTAGTACATATTCTCTGCATTATTAAGTTCAATTTATTTTTAAAATTAAACCTAATGGTTCAGAAGAAGTCGTTGAGTTCATATTACATTGGCGAAGAACGGCATGTCTTAACATTCCGGCATAATTTTCTAAAGAAAACATTTTTGCCAGAGTTCAACAGGTAAAATTCTTATGATACATTTTATCATCACCCTCTATAAATTTTATATAGCAATTATAAATATCTCAGCATAATGTTATTTTACGCTTATAAAGATTGTTTTATTTTGTTTTCAATCGAATCAATTTCAGTCTGTTTAAAATTGTTAAACATTGCTTTTTCAGAAAATAAACAACGTGACATATTAGTTATTAAAGTTAATACACCTTTATCTCTAGTAAGCAAATTCACCTTGCTCATGCTTAAAAGAATTGAACATGTTCATTAATTGTAATTAATTGTCAAATTACAATATAATGACTAATTTATGAGAAATAAAAAATTCGATTTTCTTAGTTACTGGAATCCAGTAAAATGTTGTAGCTTATCAAAAAATGCATTTATTGTTTACTGGAATCTTTCTATAAAATTCCTGCATTATATCATTGTAAAAATAAAATTTTAAGTTATTTAATGAGGTAATAGAAAGGAAAAAATTAATTTTGGCAACCAGCTCATTTTAGATTGCCTTAAGCATTTTAATCAAAACAAGCGAAATGATTACTTTGATGTCTTATAAAAAAATTTTTTTAATTTTAAGAATGAATAAATAAATGAAATGAATTTTATTGTAAAGTTTAGTTTTATTATCTTATAACTGTTACGTAAGAATTTTAGTACATTCAGTAAAAAAGTTATTTATTGTAAAAAAAAACGAAAGAAAAGAAAAAAAAATGAATGAAAGCTGTTTTTTCTTATAGTAATTATTGTGAAAACTTTTATTTTTAATTACTGTTTTTATAGGTAAATATAATTAAATGAATAGGCTTTTGCTAAGAGATTCTTTTTTCCAATATTCATTGGATGAAAAAGAAATCCAATACATTAATGTATAATTTAAGTAATTTTATTGGAAAAATATGAATTTGAATCTGTTCTTAAGAAATATTCATATTTTTATCTCCAACTAGCTCGTGCATGAAAATGGTTGAAATCATGTCTCCCTCTTGATTAAAAGGGAGGAAAATAGCACTCTCATTTGGTTTATATCATTATTCATATTATCACATTTATTCAATTCAATGATCCTAAAATAAATTAACTTGACAGTAATAGGTATTGTTTTCTATTATTCACAACTACTTCAGCTTTCCTATTCACAGAAATGTTAGAATCTATAACAATGCAACAAAATATGAGCATACCTGCCATCGAGAATCTCATTAATAAGCTCAGTAAATCCCTACAACAGAAACAACGACAATTAATCATTAATCGATTTTGGACATTTTGTGGATGAAATATTTCCTCTCATACTTTTAGATAACGGTGGAATTTAAGCTTTGGTTTGTTCATTTCTCTATGATCATTTTTTACATCCTGTGAATAACCTGACTAAGATTCCAAATGGTTAGCGTTGTATATATATATATATATATATATATATATATATATATATATAAAGTATAGTATAGTATAGTCACAGTGAGCCAGATTATTGGAGGTCGGTAGTAAATTCTGATCACTTTTGATCTTTTATTTTTATTCTTTTTCAATATTCACATGCTGATGACGAGCTGTATTTAATTCTAAATGTCATTGGAAATACCACTATACATCTAGGGGATCCAAAAACTGTAGATTTGATACTAATGTCGATCATTTTGGATATTTTATTTTTCCCACCGTAACAAATATCATACCAAAGGAGAGTTTCTTTGAATCTAAATGGTTTTATGTTTTACGCCAACAGACCTTCCTATACTTAGCTCGGGATGAGTTTTACCAATTTAGGTAGAGGTTGTTGGATAATTTATTTGATAGTTTGCTTAGAACTACATCAAGGGGCTGAATCTAAATGGTATTGCACTGATCACTTCACTTCTGAATAAGCCCTAGATATAACGATTCGGCACTAATCTCTACTATTTTGGGTATTTTATGGGGCTTAGTTTGGAAAGGGATCGTTTTTACAAGCAGAAGGTAATGGATCAAGCAGATGATCTGTCACATTTGATAATGATAACTTGACACATGAAATAGATCAAGATGGTGTCATTGTCCTCCAAATAATATAATACTTTTAGAGTTGGATTGGGATCTTCTGCTTGGTCCCTGCTTCTAAAATACATGGAGCAAACCGTTTTCAAACTCCACTCTCTGGTTACTCCTTATACAAAATGCCAACAGTTCCACCCCATGTAGTGTCAAAAGATTTAAATGAACTAAAAATGACAGGGATTAAAAAGAAATCTTTTATTCCTCTTTGTATTTCCCATTTAATGGAAATTGAATGTGCATCTGAATGACATTGAAAGATGTATCTCTTCATTTCAATAAGAGAAAAAAAAATTCAATTTGACATTTATAAATGCTTATATATGTTCGAATATTTTACATCAATAAAAATTCTTTATTGGATTGTATTTCATATGCGTAATGATGAAACTTATGCTTGTCCTTTAAGGGATATATTTGATATATATACACAACATTCATTCTTTTTTTTTACATATATGTATAAAGAATTCATGAAACTATGTGAGCTGGATATTTTTCAGAACTTAAAAAAGATTTCAGAATTCATTTTTTTTTTTTTTAAATTATGGATTTGTAGATATTCGCTAGTTATGAAATTTAGAGAAAAATATTTAATATTCTAATCTTATAAAGCACGTCCGAATAGATTTGACTTTTTGTTTATGCTATTCCCATACTTTTAAATTATAAAAACAATAAAAAAAAAAGCTCCTATAGCTCTTTAAAAGTTCAACTAAACGTCAATTTTTCGGAAAATCATAAATAGCTTTTCTGAAACTATTGTAGAGATCATCCCGTTGTAAAATAACTTTACATAAAAAAATAAGAAAAGAAAAATTAAAGGATTAAATAAAAGAGTCTATTTTTCAGATGATTTATCAAAATAATAAAAGATTTATTATACCCATACATGTTTGAAAAGATAGTGAATAAATTGTATTCACAAATAACCATGACAAGCTGGAAGAATATTCATACCTTTTTGTATAATTAGATCATTCTAAATAAACAAAGCAGTTCCCGACCTGTGAAAATTTGATTTGAGATGCTCATTTTCTCGCTAGAGGGCGCAGTTGTTTTATTCACTTCTACTTCAACTGAGGTGTGCATTGAAATAAATCTAATAAAAGGAATTTGGGAACGCGTTGATTAATTCTTTGCCCTTTACAAAATAATTCTCGAGGAAAAGATGTTCAAATGTTGAATTTTTCTAGCTCATCTACTTTAATTCGAGTATTCATTCGTGAAATGTTTATGTGGAATACTTGATATGTTCATGTTGGCACTTTAAATTACATTTCTGGCTGTTTATTTCTAATATCAAACCATTAAACGCCAAATGTATTGTAATTCTGAGCCACTTTTGCGCATATCAATATCTATTGTTCTGAATTACTTTATAACATTAAATTTAACAAATACAGGGTGATTCTAAATTGGTTTTGCATATTAAGAGGGGTCATAGTATGCTACCAATCCATACTACCAATGATTATATAAGAACATATGGTTTAATACTTACTAATTAAAAGTTAGCAAATATATTTTAAAAAAAACTAATATTATTTTTATAATTAAAAAGGGTTATAAAAATAAGAGATCAAAATTATTTAATTTCACCACAAATCATATTTTCAATCTAATTTATAGCCAATTTATTAATAGTTATAATCGTCTATCTTTTGATATCATATCTTAAAATATGTTCCTCAAATGTTCTAACAAATTATTAAATTTGTTATGAAATAAAGATTATCGGAATAAATGATGTTGTTGCTACTGATGACACTTGGCAACGCCAAGCCGCCCGTCAAGAGACTAGGCGATTGAAGTCAGAAAGAGAGCGTCTTCCGTTTTTGAATAGAGCAATCTCATACGAAGGTGGAAGAACGACTTTTGGCTCATAGATGGCAGCATCATCTGAATCTTCTAATTTAGAGATTGAAACAAGTGAAGACCCATAGCCTGGCTCCAACCACTCCCATAGGTATAAATTTTAATGGGAACATGGGGGACATTGCGACCCGACATAGTTTACGTGCCCTAGTCGCCATTAGTGAACACGACAGATCTTCAGCTAACCGGGATTCGAACTTTTGGTAATGAGAATGACGCCCTAAGCAACAGGCCATCGCGGCATGAATAAATGATTTTAAATTGTTTGTAGTTTTCTATTTTTTGTTCTGGTTATTTATTCTTAATAAAATTTTCTTACAAGTGGAATTTCTAAAGATTATTAATAACTTATTCTACTAAACTCTTCAATCCAATACTTTTTCTACCTATTATTTTCTTCATCGGTTGAAAACTAAATAGTTTCATTTTACAAGCAATTTCTTTTCGTTTCCCCAGTTTTTCAGCGCAATTATTCTAAGTAGTTTGCTCATTATTTTATAATCGAAACGATCCCGAAATGTAATCATTTTCATTGATCTAAATTTTTCTTCTTATCTGCATCTATTAAGCATGCAATTTGCGTTTTGTTTTTATAAAAAAAACAATGCATTATGGTAATTTATTTAAGAAATATCGCTAAGGAGTTGCTGCTTTTAATCGGAAAATTTTCGTTTAGCTTTGTAAAAAAATAGATTTGTTTTAAGAAAAATTCGCATTTTAAGTTTTATTTTAAACATTTGCTACCCATTTACGTAAAAGCAAAACTCAAAATAAATTGCCAAAAATTCATCGATTTCAAAAATCAGCTGTGTCAAACTAGCATAGATACGCTGCTACCATTTTTTTTTTAATTAAAAAAGGATTTGGTTAAAAATGTAAAACATTTTTAGCTAAATAGCAATATATATATGTATATATTGCTATTTAGCTAAAAATAATATAAATAATATCCATGGCAGTTATATATATTCTTATCCTGTCAATAAAAAAGCTCTTTAATCACTGATATTCTAACAGGGATAAATCACCTAACCACTATGCTTTTCCAGTTAATAAACTTTAAAGCTATTAAAATTATGAAATTTTATACTTCGAGAATGCTCCATTAATAAAGAAGGCTTTCAATCAAAAAATCCAGAGAAAGTACCTTCAAAAACTTTAGTTTTCGATTTCTTTTGAGTTCTACTAAAGATTTAGAATGAAAAATTTTTCAGAGGGAACCCAGGATGTACTTGTTGGGAAGCAGATTAAGTGATATCATCGTAAATGGTGCTATAAGTCTTAAGGTCAGTAGAGACAACATTTGAGATGAAAGAATATTATTCCAACTACTATTGTTGTTGTTGTTGTTGTTGTTACTGATGACATGTGGCAACGCCAAGCCCGCTAGTCAAGAGACTCGGTGAATGAAGCCAGAGAGAGTTCCGTTTATGAATAGAACACCCTCATACGAAGGTAGAAGTACGACTTTTGACTCATAGATGGCAGCACCATCTGAATCTTCCAATTTAGAGATTGAAACCATTGAAGACCCATAGCCTGGCTCCAACTACCCCCAGAGGTATTAATTTGTAATGGGAACATTGAGACCCGACATGTTTTATGAGCCCAGTTGCCATTAGTGAATACGAACTCATCACTGTTTGGTAACGAGAACGAGAAGAACGTCTAACCAACTAGGCCACTGCTGCCGCTTCTACTACTATAGAGAAGAATAATCGTACCTTACACACACAAAAATCAAATGTCTATATGTTCTCTAAGCACAGAAATCTTTGATTAATTAAGGAAGATCAATTACCCTACAGATCGAATTGCCTCACTATCAAGTACCATCGTCACTGTCCGTAGGTACACAAGCATGACTTTGGTGTTGAAAAAGAGAACTAAAGCCGGGCGTTGTTCTTAGAAATATTATATGAATTGTATTTAAAATTCTCCTAGTAAAGGCAAAATTAACTATTAAATCAGTATGAATCCAGCTATTCTTTTGTCAAAGTTCTGTATTGTTGCACGTTTTACTTTTCTAGTAATGACAGCTAAAACACCACAGTTAATAATTTCATCATAAACATTCTGCATTTCTATAAAACATTTTGAGAAGAAATTAAATTGTTGGCTATATAAATTGTTGAGATTTAATATATATATATATATATACTTTTCACGCCTACACATATAATCACTAAGCATTAACCAATATTTAATATTCCCACGATATCTTATAATACTGTAAATATATATATATATATATATATATACGCATGTGTCTTCCAAATATAACTTGTTATCAAAACTTATTATTTAACAGTTTTATGATAAAGTCAGTTGTTCTTTATATATTATTAAATTCTAACTGATAGAGGTTTCCAGTTGAAAAATGTTTATTTATCTTCGTGTGTAAAATTCCAATTTGAAAAAACGCGATATCTGTTTATGTTTATAACCATATTTAGTAAGGCCGTAGTGACCTGGTTGGTTAGGGTGTCGTTCTAGTTACCAGAAGGTGGTGAGTTCGAATCCTGGTTTAGCCGAAGATCTGTCGTGTTTGCTAATGGTGACTGAGGCATGTAAAATATGTTGGGTCAAAATGTCCTCCATGTTCCCATTACAAATTAATACCTCTGGGGGTGGTTGGAGCCAGGCTTTGCGTCTTCACTGGTTTCCATCTCTAAATTGGAAGATTCAGGTGGTGCTGCCATCTATGAGCCAAAAGTCGTACTTCCACGTTTGTATGAGGGTGCTCTATTAAAAAAAACGGAAGACGCTCTCTCTCTCTCTCTCTGACTTCATTCGCCTAGTCTCTAACGGGCGGGCTTGGCGCTGCCAAGTGTCATCAGAAAGAACATATTGAGTACTTACTTAGCTCTCATCAAATTGCTCTTTCTCATCACGAAATGAGATCTTGCGTATATATCAGATAGAAAGAAATGTGGAGCGTTTTAAAATTCTCCTTTATTTACGAAATTATTAAATACGAAATCCGTTCTTCTGTTAATGTCGCATTGCATTTCTGATCAACTGCTTATTGGGAAAGCTGAAAACGCGGTCGTCAAAAGTCGAAAGATACACTGTAAATATAATTTTAAAAAAAAATTTTGTTTTTTAAAAGTAAAAACACAAAGGGAGATCGCTCAATAAATTTTCTTATTAAAATAAAATTACACACAAATAACATTTTTTTTTAAAAAAAAGGAAGCCACATGCTTGTGTTCTTGAAGCGAAAAATGCTCCGAAATGGAATTCATCGAGGCATAAGCAATTGTAAATTTATCAGATCTAGCCAGGGACTAACATCTTGAGACGAGTTTCATTCTAATCCATGCAGATAAAATCAAAAAGATTTTATATATACAAAATATTCCCAATATTGTAAATTTTTTAATTTCGTTATTTCCAAATCGATTGGTGCTTTATATATATATATAGTCTCTGAATGTTTAAAAATTATTCCTATCGTTGCAAAATAAAATATTTAAATAAATAATAATATCTACTGACTATTAAATTTAATCTGCATAATGGGAAAGTAAGTATAAAAATGAAATCTTAAAAAGTGTAATTATGGAAGAAAAAGAAAAACTCACCATTAAACAAGTAAATTAGGAGTGATGACCTTAATAAATGTTATTATTCTCGAGTTACTCCACTCCATGTACTTAATCAGGCGAGAATCAGGCGAGGCATTGGGAAAAAAAGAATGGTGAAACATTAACAATGATTTTTCGAGAGCTAAAGATAACAATAAATCTTTCAACGGTTGTTTGATGATTTACAAATGATTTTTCTTCATTTGTATGGATTGAAGCAAGCAAGGTTGGGTGAAATTTTATATTTTTCAATGCACAAGAGCTCAAATGTGAAGTGATTAATGAAAAACAGGAAAAAATGTTTTTTCTTAGTTTAAGTCATTTGAAAACATTTAAATTAAATCATTTGGAATTATCTATATTAACCCTCAATAATGTTTCATATTATATACATAATATAAGAATCATTGAGGACAACATAAAATTTTGAGCTACGATCGGGTAAATTTAAGAGAAAATAATATTTAATATTATAACAATGTAAAATTTAGTAAAAAATTTCAGTAATTGTACATGAACATGCGTCAGAATATAATAGAATTCACATAAAGTTTAGTAACTTTATGGAAGATTACTGATTAAAGACCATTTTAACGTGCATAACTTGTTTTATTACAATGGTCTTCAGCCAGAACAGGTATTGAACTAATGACCTCTTGAACACAGAAGCAATTTCTTACTTTACATGGCAATAGTACCCTTTCAAATATAATAATTCCATTTATTGTACCTATAACAACATTTTGTATGCTATGAATATTTAAAAAGAGGTTAAAAAAAAAAAGCTTGTTTCTGTAAATCTTAGAATAATAAAAAGTAGTATTTATAAAAATGGGAAATAATTTCTTTTTTAATTTGGGATGAATATTTTGTAAATTTTTTCAAGTGAAAAGTAATCTAAACTTGAAAAATATATACATATAAAATATAAATTATATTTCATACAAGAATATTTTCATAAGAGGGGTAATTCTGAAAAGAAAACTTTGAAAACATAGTTAAAAAGAAAAAATATTTATTTTTAAATATACAGAATAAATCTATATTTATATATATATATATATAATTTTTTAACACTTTATTAGTTCGCCTTTTTTTTTGGTGAGGGTATATTTTCTTTTTTGGTGAGACTACACGCTTCCTAAAACTTTGTAAAATGAGATAAAAAAAAAATATTTAAAAAAAAATTCTAACTAAAATCCTTTCCAGCACGTGTTGACATCTTATTTTTTCAGCCTTGGTGAATACCGCTAAAACCAAAAATACAAACGACGAACAAAAAATATCTGGCTAATGCTTAATGTTTATATTAGAGGTCGTATCCCCCCCTCAGAAGAAACGGAAATGCGTCACACAGGTGAAAAGCAGACGACATCAAAAGGGTGGTTCCCGGATAAAAGATGCGGGAAAATGTTGAACATCAATCAACCTTAAAAGGGTCGCAAAGAATCAATCATATATAACGTTAAACAAAAGATTTTTATTCCCATTCAGCGGGGAGAAAAATTCTCTTTTCTCCTCTCACCATACCCCGCTGTTTTTCCTTTTTTCTCTCTTTTAGTCACCTGATTTATTTCATCTTATGACATTTTTCGACAAGACTTTCCCATCATTAGCGGCAATAATAGGTTGGTTTGTGTTCGATGACAGCGTTACGGAACGACCATGGGGTCATAGGGTAAAGCTTAATTCTCGTCTGCTTCGTTGATTACATGAAAAGTAATATTTCCAGCTTAAAAAGCAAACGATAAAGGAAAGAAAGGAAATCACTATTTTGGATCCCAGTCAAAACAAGCCACAAAGGCCAGAAAATGTAATTATTTTTGGATAAATGATTTTATGCCACGTAATAAATTATTAATGATTTTAAATAAATGCTTTTAAGCGATATTTCTTTCATTGCTTTCATTTATATCTGTCTGCTTTTACTAACTGAAAATACTAAAGCTAATACAAATGTCAAATCATTATCAAATGACGTGGTCGATACCTTAGTTGGCAGTTATCTTTCCACATTTCCATCACAGTATATCTACGGTAGAATTTGGGATTAATAATTCTTAACGAGTATGAGTCCTTTCATTGCCACTTTTTTCACTGATAAGGTATCGAACCCACTATCCTCTGTAAATGAAAAAAAAATTAACCTGGCTGCAAATGCGTTCCATACCAGATTAGTCCAATTTTGTGGGATTGCTACACATGGTTTTATAAATTATATGTAGTAAAGGAACAACTTCAAACAGTAAAAGATCTTTAAATGCTTGAAACTGTATTAAATATATATTTCTCGTGATGAAAATTTTTAAATGTGAATATTAGTAAGCCAAGAAATGAAATGTTAGTTGTAAGAGAATTTTTTTACTAATTACTTTTGTTGGAAAAATATGCATGGGATAAAATATGAATGGAAAATAAAACGGGGCTTTAGAACGCAAAGAATTCCGTGACTGCTTAGCGCAAGTCTGCTTCATTAGTGAAGGATTTTCCACGAAGGTGATTGCTCAGGGAATGGAAGAGGTAGTGATCTAATGGTGCAAGGTCAGGTAAGTAAAGAAGATGGCACAAAATCTCCTAACCTGTAGTTGTATGGTATTCTTGGCCACCCGCGCTACCTCGTGTTCTTGGCTATGAAAAATTCACTCTCCCGATTATCTAGTGCTTGCTCCTTCTGTTTCAATCCCTGTTGCACACATTCAAATGGATGCGAGTACAAGCCAGCAATGACCGTTTGGCCCGTTGTAGCAGCTCATTGTGAACCACTTGAAACTAGTCCAATACAAATTATAATCTTGCATGGATCTTGCAAGGTTGTCTTGTGCTGTGCGAGACAGTATTCTGGTGAGATAGCCAATGTTTGGAGCGCTTAGTGGTATCATAAAGAACCAATTTTTCGTCACTAGTTAACATTAAATTGAATATCGATGCGCTTCGGAGACGAGAAAGCAACGATAAACAAGTCGACACTCATTGTTGTTTATGGACTCCCAACACAATATGAGGAACTCATTTAATCACCTTTTTTAATCGTATCCAAGCTGTGCAGATGAAGTCTAACCGGTTCACAGGAAGTTTTAATTTGTCTGGTAAGTTCACCATACGATTGACTACGGTCCTTATTAGTGGCCACCTGCACGGCTTCGTCATATAAAGTTTGTGGTCGTCCTCAGCGAGCTTCATCACAGAGTGACAAATCTCACGACCCGAAAATTGTGATACTAATACCTTGTCGTATGTTCATTCATAGAACTATCCCCAAACGCTTGACATATTCGGTATTCTGGTATTTGACTTAATACAGCAGCTGATAATCCCACTTTGAAGTCGTGAAGCAACCAATACCGAACGAGCTTCATTGACGCACACATTTCTCTTCGCTACTATACAAGTAACGATTGATGAATGTGTGGCAGTGGACCTGCTTTTATGACGACTGATAGTCCTACTCTCGACTGACCGGTGTCTTAACCACGTCATACACTAATTTGCATATTCAATCTCATTTCAGTCTATGAAGACTCAAAAATGGTAAGAGCTTTCTTGTTTACCTAGTATTGAAATTTAGAAGTCAGAAAGATTCTTACCTAACAAAAGAAATTGTTAGAAAATCAAGCAAAGACATTTCCATACATTTAGTGAACTGAGACTTTACATGCATTTAGTGAGCCTCAGACTTTGATTTTCTCTTTTAAACCCAACACTATTGTACATCTATAATGGACAATTGAATTTTAGTTAACTTTATTTTTCAGATGGAGCACCTGTTACTTTTTATCTTCATAGCTCACGTAAATATTCTTATTTTTATTTTTGTTTATTTCTTATCTTTTACCTATTTTTTCTTTTTGTTTATTTCTTGTTTAGAAGGGCTTAACATCCCCTTGTTTTAATTCTAAGGAAACTATCAAATAAATTATCCAGCAACTTCTACCTAAGCTGGTAAAGCTCAATCGAGCTAGGTACAGGGAGGTCTGCTGGCATAAAACATAAAACCTCTGTAAGTACATTATGTAAGGAAAAATTTAATCATAAAACGCGCATTAAGTAATGAGAAATTCGGTAAAAAAGCACACTAATTAAGGAGAAATTTGGTCAAAAAGTAAAATGGCACGTATTTTAAAGAACACATACAATTAATTCACAACACTTATTATTAATTCTAAATATCAAGTCTTAAATTTAGGAAATAAAGGATGTTACGTGAATGTACCTTCAGTGGTGATACTACAAACACAACTCTCTATTTTTGATTTTTTAAATTGTAGAATATACAGTTGCTATCAAACCAATAAAATTGTTTTAATAATAATTATGGTAGAAGAACAATCGAATAGAAATAATTGATATTTTAAAAATAGACACTATTGATACTTTTTTAAATTCTGAGCAAAGAAATGAAAAGTTTCTGCTCCTTAAAAAAATGCACATTTTAAGAAATGGCTCACACAACGCACACAGATTATCCACTTTAAATACATTAATTTAAAGTGGATGTGAACTTTTACTTGTATTTATTCACTTTGTATTGTTCGTTTTATATTTATAAAAGCTCTATCATGAAAAATAAAATTCTAACTAATTGAAACTTAACTGATTAAATGAAGAACCTATATCTAACCTTCAATTAATCAGTTATCTTCATTAAATCTGAATGAGCTAATTTAATGAATACGAACATTTTTCATAATCAAAGTTTTAACTGATTTTTCCTTTATAGTATTTTTCTTTTTCTTTTTACTTTATTATGATGTTAAAAAATTTTTTTATTCTATTAAAACGAGTTAATTAGCTTTTAAATAAAAATAATCTAATTATAATTTAAATGATAATTTTATAATTATTTTTAAAATACTTATATTTTAAGCATTTTACCAGCATTAAATATCTTGAGAATATGTTTATGGATTAAAAAGAAAAATATCTTCAAAGACCAAAGACAAGTACTTTTAATAAAATACAAAATTTAAAAAATATTAATATATTATTATACTTGATGACCTGACAAGAAAAAGAACGAAGAATCTTGTACCATAAGGAATACATAGAAAATTAATGTATATCATTTTTCTCAGTTAGATCATTAACTGAAATTTATTGTTTCCCAAACCACGTGAATTGAATTTAACCTCCTAATTCGTTCAACAGATGGCGCTAACATAATTAATGCTATTTTTCTCTTTCCCAGATGAATGGTATTCCCTCAAATGATAATGAAATTAAACATAGAGCTGATAATTTATCACTTCTTTCTATATGAAAGGAGTAAAGGGAAAAGGATATTAAATTTCAAATGGATTTTATTCCAGTTAAAAGTAAAAATAATTTTTATTCGATTTTATATCCATTTGTACATTTATAATTTATTAAACACTAATAATAATAATTAATACTGAAATAAAGATAACAGTAAATGTTGTTTATATATGGGACAGATATTAAATTAATAATGTAAATTAAAAAAATTTTTAGTTTTGACGTAATGTAGTTCAAGAAGCAGTTCTGTTCTCATTAGAAGACGAATTTATTGAATCCAGTATTTGAGAGAAGTGAACATTTACTCTCTTTTTATGTCTTGAGTTGCATTATCCAGTCAGCCTCTTACTCTCTATATCTTCACTATATTTTAGTCGCAGTGGAGAGGGTAGGAATACAATTAATCTCATCTCTTGCCTGTCTTTCGAAATAACTAAGTGATCGCTTCGATTAACAGCTTTGGTCGGTGGAAATAGGCAGTCGTAAATATATCCCGATAACCTATTCTAATAGGCAAGATCAAATTTATCTATTTAATCTAGCTTGAAATATCTGAAATTGTACAGTAAATATTATAATTTAATTCAAGACGCCGAGCTAGCCTATAGGGGGATGGTATTGTTCCCATATCTTAAAGTCAGTAGGGTCATTATTGGCAAAACTTTTCCTGTTATATGAGATATTGTTGTTAAAAACTCTTTATTGTTCAACTCCTTCTTCTCTGGTATGGATTGCAAAGAAACAAGTTTCCGCCAGAATAGTCCTCATTTTTTCATCTTAAATCAAAAATATTTGACAAATTTCTATGTTAACTATTTTATGGAAAATTATTCTTATCCTACTATGAATAAAAATATCATAAAAATAACAAAATTTATTAAGCAAAAATGACCTTCCTAGAATATAATATTTTTTTAAAAAAATTCGCTATATATTTATAACGAAAAACGATTAAAAACAGTCTTTTGGTGTTATTTCAGTGAAAATCGCTAAATAATCAAATATCTGACTTGTAATAAATAATACTAGTTTCTTTATTTAATCTTTAGTTTTTTTGTTCATAATAATTTTTTTTTAATTTAATACTTATTTAAACAATTGAGGTAAATGAAATTATAATTATTACATTAATATCCTCCTCCAGCGCTAAAATTAGTAATTTCTTTACCCCAACCTGGAGACGATAGGAATTGGATATAACAAATGCACTTAAAGGCAATCAGTTTGCCTCAAGCTATTACTCTAGAATTATTTTTGCACGAGATCGATTGTTGGGAAAGAAATTACATATTAAGGAGGATTCCTAACCTTTGCTATCTTCCACAATCTAGGAGGTAATTGAACTTAAGAACAATTTGAGCTGAAGACTAGAATTTTAATCATTGATCTGCCATCACTGTGTGCAAGTAGAAGTCGTTGTATATGAGCATGTAACTTTTAAATTTTGATCCTCTATTAATAATTGTTCTATAAAGAATATATGACAGTATGTACTTTTTTGCTAATTGGGAAACTACAATGATTTCATATAAGAGATTAAATAAGTGAGAGTTTCGAAAAAAATTAGTTATATCGGAAACACAACTGAATCTGGTAGCTTACGCTAACCTTGTGAATTAATTCGTGACTACCATCTTAGAAAAGTAGCTGTTTTGACACCTAAGCCAATAGATAGATGAAAAAGTCAATAAACTATCAACATGAAGTTTATTGACTTTTTTCATTAATTATTCGTAAACAGTATAATCCATTTATCTATTTCTTGGAATTTACATTTTGATCATAAATCCAAGCACACTTGTCAAGTTAACTACTAGACAAAAATTCAAAACTAAGAAATAATGTGTTTTCAGCGATTGCCGTAAAATTAAGTTGTAAGAACATTCCCTACTGACTCCATGATTTGATCGTAGTACAGAATTAAGAAGCGATTAATTTGAAAATGAATCTCCCATTTCATCTGATGATATCTTATGATACTGCTCTATTGGTTTACTTTCCAATTGTTGATTTCTGCAGACTGAAGACACTATAAACTCAGACAATTGTTTAGTAAACTTAAAACCAAATTTCTGTGAGAAATAAATTCGATGACATCTTTCTGACTATAGGAACTTCCGCGACAAGATATTAGATCCCACAGAAATGTATGCCATATCAAAGTAATCGCTTAAGACACTTTATGGGAATTAACTAACTTTAATATAGAAGACATTGCTGTCTATTAAGGGATTATGTGTCAATGTTTTAAGCTTCTAGACTCGGAAATGACGCTTGTAAAGTTGGTGACATCTTTCTGATTACATGAACACATTCGTCACATCTGAAAAGAGAT
>JAPDSC010158111.1:75355-114300 GCA_026290005.1 Latrodectus geometricus | reverse complement strand
ATATATATATATATATCCTTTATTTTAAAATATTTTTCAAAAAAAGCGTAATATTACATTCCTTTTTATTCAAAACGGGTAATGTAATAGTTATTAGAAAAAGAGTTCATTAAATCTTTTGTAGCACGTTTTGTTGAATTAAAACAAAATAATTTGTTATTTAATTATTTTATTGTTATTATGTAATAGACGCAAATCCATTATTTTGTATTCTAGAAATATTATTATAAATAGAAAGTTTGCGTAGATTATATAAGTAGCTGGTACTGAAAAGTTCAAAAAGCATTAGTTTCGATATAATCCAAATTTAAAAAAAAAATAAATTATTTAGTTAGCAGATGTTTTGTTTTTCCGTTGGAAAGTTAAACAATTTTATACGATCATTTGGGAAGACAAAGACATAAGTGTAAATTTTCTGCACAATTCAATAAAATACAATAAAATTGCGAAAAGTTAATACATAGACTATCCCTAAATATATTTTTACTAAGTAAAGATAGATAACTCGAAATTAAACCATTTATAATTCAAATTTTCTTGACTCGAGCTGCACGAAATAATAAAATTCAAAATTTTAACCATTTTGCAGGAATCTTTTACTTATGCATTTAATTACGAATCATCTTCTAACATTCTATTCTACCTAAAGTTCCCAAATATTAATAATTGCTTAACATTCTTAAGATATTATCTGTTTAATTTCTTATTTTTGTGTGTTAAAATATTTTTTAAGGCCACGGTGGCCTGGTTGCTTAAGGCGTCGTTTTCATTATCAGAAAGTAGTGAATTCGAGTCCTGGCTTAACGGAAGATCCATCGTGTTCTCCAATGGTGACTGGATCACGTAAAATATGTCGTGATCGTAATATCCTTCATTTTCTCATTCCAAATTAATACCTCTAGGGGTGTTAGGAGCCAGACCTTGGGTCTTCTCTAGCTTACTATCTCTAAATTGGTAGATCTTAATGGTGCTGCCATCTATGAGCTAAAATCGCACTTTAACCCTCGTGGTTGGGGTGCTCTGTTCGGAAATGGAAGACGCTCTTTCTGATTTTATTCACTCAGTCCATCTCAGTCAGGTTTGGCTTCAACAAGTGTCGTTAGTAATAAGAACTAAAATATTTAATAAAAAAAACAAGAACGTGTTTTTAAGTTTAAAAAATTACAATAATGAATAAATATAAAATTATTTTAAAAAACGAATGACAACAGCTGAAACGAAAATACTGAATTAAAAAAAAATAAATTTCATAAAAAAGAAACGAAATAACAAAAATGTGCAATCAAAAGTAATTTATCTGTTAAAAATGTAAATGTTTCAAGCTGTTAATGAAAAATAGAACTGAAGAAATTAATATCTAACGAACGAATATTTTGTACGATAGAATGTTTTTGAAATAATAACATGTAGATAAATAGATATGTCTTTTTCATATGGATTCTGGCACTGTTCACGAGATTATGACATTTTAAAATTCGTGGATTTCTTCAAGGCTAATGCAAATAATCCTTTATTAAATCTAATTCAAGTGCTGAAATTCCCTCTTTAAAAACAGGCAGTGCTCCTTGAAAATACAGATTCCTTAATTAAAAATGACCTGTAATTAATGACTAATCGAAAATTCAATTATAAATGTAATTAGAGAGAAGACCATTCTTCCCACGATCGCTTAGAAGTACTTTTGGTGAGATTTGTAACCTTAGTTTAAGATTTCTGTGGAGGATTTGTGTTCTTTCTAAGTGAAAAATTTGTCGACGATAGGGGAGAAAATGTATTGTAATTACGAAAGCAAAGGGAATCAATACTATAGGTGACGAGATTATAAATGCTAGAGATATATTTATAAATCCGTTAATTAATTCAGTACCATATTCTTTAAGAATATTTAATTTATCTCAGTAAATGCAGTTATTCCAAATAAAAATTTGTTAACAAGTTTAAAATAGACGGAATTATACAGAAAATTTAGTAAATGAATTAAAATATTTCGTGGCATTCGATTTTTTATTTTATTTATTTTTCTTTTGTCTGTTTTTTTTTTTAAATATGAAATTTTTGTACGTAATTTTACTAAAATTAAATACAAACTATAGAGCCAGATTTATAAAATTAATGTTATAAGCAAGTTTAATATTATGTATTCAGCCCAAAACATTATTTAAGGCATTGTTATTCAATAGCATTATATATTGACTTACAAATCTTGATCGCGAATAACCTGGTAACAACATTGATTTTTAATTTTGATTGGTTGATTCATTTTTCTCCGTATGATCGTGATTACAGATATTTAAATAACTCCAAAAATAATCTGGCTTAGATTTTATGTACGGTCACCCTTGGCGCGATTTTTCTACATTCGGCGATAAATAACGTTTTCTAGCAACCCAACCAATTCCAAACAATTACAGAAGAGGGATTCCGATCTATCGCAGATAAGAAATTCCCACAATTACAATATTCTGTTTTATTTTAGACCTCGCTTGTACAAAATGGAAATATTTTTGGCGACGTTTTGAAAAAGTCGCCAAGTGTGACCGTCCATTAAATTTTTACCAATAATCTTTGTGTGAATTTCTAAGAATAATATTTTGTAAATCCTAATTTTTTAATATCGTTGCTCGAAATACAAAATAGTGCAGTTAAGGATTTTGTATTTTTTATTTTACATTAACTTTATATGAAAATCATCATGGGCTAACAATTAATCAACTTAGAGATATATATTTCAGTATCAATTTGTCAAAGAGGCAGATTTCGAATAATCAATGCTTATGAAGTATGCCATATTTTATATATTGATATGAGATACATTCGTTATAAAAATTGCACCCTTTACAGAAACTCAAGCGTATTTATAAATAAATGTTTCAAAAATTTTAAAATGAGTAACAGATTATAACTCAGCATACCATACACACAAACTATAATTCGAGATAAATAGTATTATTAAATAATATCATGATAATTTTTTGCTTATACCGAATGTTTATAATATTTTATTTTATTTATTTTTAACTTATTTGGAAAATGTAACTATTATTCAATTTTTGAAGAATCAGTAATTAATTTATGCTTTAGACAGTTTTGAGAACTGAAATATTAGTTAGTCTAAATAATAAATCTCATAGATAAATGTACAATGTCTTCAAATCATGTCTAGATACCAATATGATATATATTTAATATATTATAACCATTTGTAAATACTAGATTATTTTCTCACATTGTCAAGATTTTCCAGAGAAAGTATTTCATCTCAGTAAAGTCTAATAAAAGGGTCAGACGTTCCATTCCTAAGTCACGCCCGATTTGGGAGTAGCCCCAATTATTTTCTCAGCTCTACTTTTCAAACAAATGCCAACTGCTTCTTTTGTAAAATAATGTCTAGATGTATTAAACTCAATACTGTCTCTTATCCAGAAATGCTTATCAAAACAATGCTATAGTTTTATCCCTTTTTTGTTGCATTTAAATTGTTTTCCTGAAAAGAAAGCTAAAAAGATATTTTTCTCAAGTTGTTGGATTCGTTTAAATATATTAATTATTTTAGCATAAAAATGGAATTAATTAATTACTTAATTAACTATTATATATCACAAACATTAAATCATTTATCAAATCTATAGATATCAGTTTTAGTAAATTACTATAGTTTAAAATGTGATTACTACAATGATATTAAGAGATAAAAAAATTTTATGCATTACTTAAAAATATATTGTTTGTACGTTTGGTTGCCCCTAGATGTCACCACTTGTGAGTATCAGCGATTTCTTCAATTCCTTTGTATTTTTTTGTAAATGGCAATATTCTTCATCTGTTTTTTCAGTATACAACGTAATATACATCTTGACATTATAATTTATTTTACTCTCTACAATCCATTATATTTTGTTTTCACTCAAATTTATTGTTTTACGTACATTCAAATATCTAATCGAAAATGTTATTAATATATGGTCTTATTATTATTAATTAATATATCTTTGAAAATGTCTAATTTACATGCAAACTTAATGATTTTTAAAAAAAACTTAAATATCTATTAGAAAATATTAAAATGATCGAATTAAGAGCTATTTTAGCTTTTATATGTTAAAGGAAGACCGAGCAGTTAACTGAATGGTTAGCTCTCTGGTATTCGATTGAACATTTTTCTTAAAAAAAATCTTGAGATTGAATGTTTGCTATTATATTAGATTTCACATTTATTCTAAATCCTGGTCAGATAACCACAAATGTAAAAAAAGTGACTGTTAATTGGTAATCAAGCATGTTAAAAAAAGATATTTAATTTACTTTTCCGGATATTAATGTCTCGCTTATTTGCTTGGTTTTACAGACAACTATGTGGTAATTAGCGACATTATAGAATGAGAACATTTTTAAGATTCAACAAGCTCGTACGCCTCTTTTCTTGTGAATACATGTCTATATTTCCTGTTTTGTAAAACATCCAAATGTAACGTTGCTAAACTTACACAAATTACAAATAAACCTGTAGAGATGTCTACCTTACAAGATCACAACAGAAATGAAATAAAATGAAAAATATTATAAAAATGGACTCTTCCTTTTCAGCTTTTGTCCTAAAAAGTAGTTTGATCCTTTAAATTATAAATATTTAAATGAAAAAAAAATTAGTATAGTTATAGCAGAATTTAATAAGGATGGTATTTTTTAAATATAAGCTTTCAATACGTTTAATATTGTGGTGAATCCCAGCATTTCGTGGGCGTGATGACGCAAAACTCTGAGATTCGTCACAAAATCAACACGCCAACACTATCGCCATCACTAAAAATTAACCATAGCACCAACAAAATTATAGGATTCACCACAATATGAACAAACGTCAAGTAATTTTAAATGTCCCTCCATTAATTTCATACTGCTTTTACAAATTTGCTATTTATAAAATGTTATTTAATATAAAAAATAGAATATTTTTGCATTTTACTCCGAAATGAACTTTGTTCGAAAAACTATTATTTTTTAAAATATTGATCGCATAGTTAAACGAATCACCACAATACTAACGCCATCTTTTCAAAAATTGGTAAAAATTTACTGTACGATCAACCTTGGGAACTTGTTCAAAATTTCGCCAAAAATCTCACCATTTTGAATAAGCGAGATCTATAAAATAAAACAGAATATTGAAAAATATTTCCTATGCTAAAAAATATTATTTGCCAACTGTGGCAATAATATTATGGCCTATGCCAAATGTAGAAAAATTGCGCCAAGGGTGATCGTACAGTAAAAAATGATCCCAGATCTTCATAAGATTTTTTTTATACACAATTACTTACAAAATTTTTCCTCGTAAGCATGCTTATACCCAAAAGAAATGCTGTAAAAATTTATATTCCACTCTTACACAAACTTTAGAGCTTACAGATGACATTTGATCAAAGCAATATATTCCATTTTGTGCTCAAGAGACTTTTGGCTCGAGAACTAGAGACGCCATTTTAACAAGTGTTATTCTCGCCACTTACCAACTAAACTTTCGAAAATTAAAGTAATCTGAAATATAACATTATAAGTAAAAGAGGTACCAATGCATATTTTGAATAAATATACCAAACATCAATGCATGTTTCCTTTTTAAGGATAAATAATTCTTCAACATACGTTATCTAAGTGATTCTGATCTCTCACACCGAAAATAACAGAAAAGATAAAGCAAAAATCAATTTTGAAAATGTCAGATCGCTTCCAGCGAAGATATATCGAGTTCTCATCTGTAAACTCTAAAGTTTGTGTAAGAATGAAATATATATTTTTCTAGTTTGTTGATCTTAGTATATAAGAGATCTAGGTTTATCAAGTATTTTGGAGTTATTTTTAGATCTAGTGTTTTATTTAACTGTATAGAAGTTTAGTCAAGACAAACAGTTGAAAGTAAATTTAAAAAAAAACAATGAAAATTTAGAACAAAATTTTAAACATTTCTTGATAAAAATGGAATAATTTAATTTTAAGTTTTCAATGACAAATGCAATGTTAATATATTTGGGATTTTTTTCCAACCTTATAAAAATACCAAAACATAAGTGGTTATAAAAATACCAAAACATAATTTATTTAAACATATTATGTTTAAATAAAATGTTTTTTTACAATAATGCATAAAAATACAATGATATATTGGTTTTAACGCTCTCAAGTATTCAATTAAATTATTTATTAATATTATTACCATTTTATTAAATTCAAACACAAATTAATAATGTAAAAACCAATAGACTTAACTGATTTTTTAGAACATCTCACATAAGATATTTTCAAATCGACATCCTTTTATTTACGTTTTTTAATATTAATTCTACTATGTTTTTTGAAGATCACATCTGTTTATAATTTTAAAAATGTATACTAAAACATTATGTATTATTGTTATCATAGTTAGACAAATAAAACTGTTTATAAAATGCAAATAATAGCCAGTTAGTGGCAACTATTTTAATATCTAAGAAACTAATAGATTTCCTATGTTATTGCATCCACAAATTTATGTTAAATAAATTTTAAAAAATTTCAGGCTTCCACAAAAAAATAAAAACAGCAGAAAATTTTAACAAATTCAGCTCCATTTTTTCCGAAAAATGCAAACATAAAATTAATATTAAAAACAAATTCTATAATCATGATTTTTTTTTCAAATACAATACATTGAAAAAAAATTGATGTTATTGTTAATTAATAAACATATTTTATACTATTATATTATGATCTGCGTTTTATAAATTAGTTGATTTTAGTTCAAGCGCTCTCAATCACCGCTCCCAAGATTAATAAAATATTTAATAATTTTAAAACTCAAAAATTTATATATATAATTTTAAATGGGTCATGACTTCCAGTAGAAAATATGTACCTAGTTTTCAGGAGAAATTGTCAATTAAAAAAAAGGATATTTATTAATTTTTTTAAGAACACTGTTTCACTCCCTGAAATGAGCTTTCATGTAAAATCAGCTAAAGACAAAACATGGTGTGTAATGTGGAACGCACTTGAAAAGTATCTTTAATTACTATATTATTAAATATTGAAAGCAGGATCCCCTTTTAATATGGGCTCTAAATACTTTGTGATCAGCGAAGTATTGAAAAAGACGAAAATACGTTCGCTAAAATAATAATTTTTCAATAATCGACAAAAATATAAATATTATTATTTTAAAAACATAATGTGAGAATATGGAAAGAAAGTGGAATTCTATACCATTACATGTTTTCTTCATGTTATGGATATCTTGTTTCATGTATGTAACCACTAGTAACACTGTATGTTACCAGTGGTTACATATAGTGGTTAGACATAGATGACAGCTTTAAAGAAAGAAGAAAGATTACATCTTTCTACTCTTGAAATAAACAGAATAGTAGAGACGTGCATTGCGACATAAGCAACTTTACAATGAGTACAAATCACATTTAGTTAGAGTTTAAAGTAATTACAAAACCTGCCATCAAAATTTCAAAATAACTCTCCTCTTTCATTAGTCAGAATCAATATTTGAGAATATAATGTTAATTTTAATTTATGCAGACTACAGAATAAAGACTGCAGGAATAAATGGAATAAAAATTTTATTTATATAGATTTCAAAAGTGGAGATTTTATTTTAGATTTTCAAATGGTGAACATTTTTCCATATTTATTAAAAAAATCATGAAAATTGTCTTGAAATATCGTTTTTAATTTCTTTAATTTTTATGTGTATTACCTGAACATTAATAATATTAAAAATAATTTTCTAACAATTAAGTATTTTTTTACCAACCTGAATATTACTTTATGAAGAAAAAGTAATATTCAGGTTGGTAAAAAAATATTTCATCTTATAACATTCTACCAACTTACTTCAGTGGGAAACAGACATTCTAATATCAACAAGTATTCTCACATGTAAATGAACTTTAATGGCTTTTAGCTTCATGCGGTAGATAAATTTCCTACGTCTTTTATAAGAAGGTGGGCTATTGTAGTTGCGAGTATTCTTTCATGGGACATAATGTTAAGGCATACGTCGAGATTCAAAGACCGCAATTTGTGGATCCAATTAAGGTGGCTTCCCTGCTTTCGATTACGCTCGAGAACAGCTTTATTGTTGCCATAATATGTTCTTAAATGAAAGCGGAAGTGGAACATATAAAGTCGTCTGCGAAAGTGTACACAGAATTCTGCGTACTCGGGAACAACTTTTCAGCGCGTCGCTGTTTGTTCGATTAATTAGATTGCCTCGTTCTAGAAGCTCGTCCGTAAATAGCAGCGTCTGCTGCGTTGTGTTTCGCTGCCTTTGACTGTTATTGTTCTTAAGTGAATTATTTAGGCCTTTTGCGGTAAGTTTTGGGTGCGCTGAAAAGCTAAAACTTCAATTTATCTGTTGCGCTTGTGTCCTGTCTCTCATGCGATCATGATCTTTTGATCTTTTATATCGTTTAGTTTTGTTCGGAAAATGTTGACATAACAAAAAATTAAAGGCCTCCAAAGTGAAATAAGGTTTATTATTTTTTCAGTCTTTCGCTTTTGTTAAAATGTGAATATAAAATAAATAAGAGTTTATAATATGTATTATTTTTATCATATTTTTTTATAATTTACAATATGTCCTTTTAAACAAATCCTTTAAAGAATATGTTATACTGATTCTTTTTAACAGAAACTGTCCATTTTTTAATTATCATAATCACTTCTTTTTAAGAATCTAAGCCGGCGTTCGAATGATTAGTGCTCTGGTTATGAGTTCAACAGTTCGTGGGTTCTGTTTGAAATGTTTTGTTGCACAAATATTAAATTTAATTTACTCATTGCTTTGAAGTTACTATTTCATTATCTCTTAAAATTTGTTATATAGTCCAATATATCGAAATCCGCATTCAAATTTCATTGTATTGGAATATTTGACGATATTTATTTCATAAATTTGATAAAACATGCTTATATTCTATTGTGATATTCCTAAAATAAAATCAATGCAAATCTTGTACATATATTTATTTTGTGCAATATATTTTACTATATCGTGCATTGAAAATTTTAGTTTTTTAAAATAGGTATTTGTTCTTTATTTAGGATAATATTTTTCACAAAATAAGATCAAAATATCTTAGAAAATAATCATTTTATAGTTATGTATTTAAGTATTAATCATTAATTTTTCTCTCTTATCCTTTATCCTCATAGAAACTAACATTTCACTTATAAGAACATTTTCTGGATTTTATTAAATATCTTCTGGCCTTCTATTCAACAGTATGTGGGTTCGAATCCCACATTGAACTTGAATGTTTGTAGTGGTTTGGAATCCACTTTAAGGTGTAAATCCCGGTCTAATTAGCCCTCATGTTTAAAAAATTCTTTGAGCTACAAATCCTTTTGAGAATAATATTAGGTTGGGGGAAAAAGTAATCCATTATTTTTTCGGTAGACGTCTGTAGTGATCGATATCTCGTGAGGTATCTATCAAACAATTTCAGATTTATGCTCGTTGGAAAGGTGACATTTGACACTAAAATATCCTCTTGCGGTTTTTTGTTTGATGAATTAAGTTACGAGTACAAGGTTTTAAAAAATGGAAGACAACAAACAGAAAATTCGATACATTTTCGTTTTTCTCTTGAAACGGCAAAAAAGATAGCCGGGTGGCTAAAATTGTGAAAGGTGTTTATCGTCCTATATAAGACTAACAACCAGTTACGTACAATTTTTGTTTCGTCGATTCCGTTCGGGTATTTTTGATGTTAGAGATACACCTCGCATGTGGATACAACATCGTCGAAAATGTCTATAAAACATCAAAAATGATCGAAGTTAACCGCATGTCTGCAGTCGTAACGCGCAAGACCTAAAAATCTGTATGAAAGCTGTTTTAAACTTTTTTACAAAGTGAATCCAAAAGAAGTTACAAAAAGTTCACGTAAAAATAATGGATTTCTTTTTCCCCAACCTAATATTTTTAAAATTTTAATTAATATTAATTATTTTTATAGTTCAATTTCTTAATTATAAATTTACATAAACATTCATGTATGTGCTATAATCTGTTACTTATTTTATATCAATAATTTATTTAGGGATTATCAAAATCACAAACTATGGTTTTCGATAATAATGTTAATAGTAATCATTGCATGGCTTCACTTTTATAATGGCTTCATCAAACGTTATGACTTGCTCTTGATAAAGATTTTATGAAATTTGTTATAAATCTCATGAAACATTTACATTTACCCATGCAGAAAGCTATGGGCATTCCACTAGGAAATACATAAAAACATGAATCTGTGTGAATTTGAAAATTTCTTTCTTCAAGAAAAATCGCCTACAGAATGTACTTAAAACGAAAATGGAATGCTTGCCAAAAGAGAGAATTCCATGAATACATAAATACACCGTATATCTAAATGATTTTGTGCGCACAAACATTCCATCTTACACGCGCATACATATATATTTTAAATTTGTTCTAACTTTATCAAAATTCAAAAACGAACATATATCTCTCTAAGCTTGCATTATATTTAAAATATATCTATGCGTGGGTGTGTGATTTCTCTCTCTCTCTCTCATTCATAGCTTCTTATATTCATCTTTTGAATATATGAACTTTATTGGTAAAGTGTACGTTTATCGTTATAACTGCATCAATCTGAATGTCTTCCGTACAATTCTTATAATTATAATAAAAAATAACTAGTTATATTTTATTTTACTGATTATAATTTATAGTTATACTTTAAATATGTATTGATTTAAATTTTATATAATTTCAATTTATACAAAAAAAGAAATATTTTCGGAATCGATTTTGATAATGGTGGTTCCCGTATAACTCAGAAAGGAATACAGTAGTTATATAAATAATGTATATACTTAATTAAGTCTTTGACAATTGTTTGAGTAGATGAAAATAATTTGAATTATTGGTAAATTATAGTTTCCCACACCATTATTAAGGAAATCTAAAATCTTACATAAGAAAATACATTTAATTTTCCAAAAAATACAACTTTTGTCCACAAATCAAAAAATTCCCAACAACGGTGTTTGTAAAATTGCTCACATTTTCTTTCCTAAGTGAGGATTAGAGATGGTCGTTATTTGGTGGAACTGTTATTTAGGAACAGTTATTGCTTAATAACCGTTTAACGAAAAACGTGTTCTTGAGAAATTCTGTTATTAAGATAACGGTTTTCTTTCCTGCTGAACAGTTCAAATCGTTCCGTTGCTGGTAACTTCTTTTACGTTATTGTAGAACGTTTCTACATTTCGTTATTTTGGAACTTCCGGAACGTTAAAGAAGTTATCGTTATTTTGGAACATCCGGAACTTTAAAGCTGTTATCGTTATTTTGGAACTTAAAAGAAGTTATCGTTGATTTAGTTTCTTATACCGTCCAGTTTTCGAGATTCTCGGGAACGCATTTTCCATACTCTCCTTTGGTGGACCATCAATCAATGACACCTTCGACTCGCTACTGCAGAGGAGGGGGGGAGTTAATTGTTGAAAAGCGGATATTTGAATATGTAGATTTCACTGTAAAAACGATGTAAGCATTAGTAAGAATGGGGATTCTTAAAGATCCCTTTTATGACAATATTGTGGGGACATTTTATTCATCTTCCGTCTTTCATTGAATTTTATTGGAAGTTTTTTTTAGTTTTATTTGTGTGAATCTTATGAATTTTAGCAAAATTTTTATTAAGCTGAAATATATTTTACAAACTCGAAATTATACTCAAAGTTAAGATAAGTGTGAAATATTTGAAATTTTATGTCAAATTTCGAGAGGAAAATTATTAATTTTTATAAATAAAAATAGATTAAAAAATTAAGCTTATTCAATTAAATTTTAAATAAATTTTAAAAGTTTGTAGAATCTAACAGTATTTTTTGATAATGTTTTATTATTTGTTTAAAAAGAATTATCATAATTAAATTAAAATAACAATTAATATAATTGTTATCTGATACATGCCATGTAATTATATTAATTGTTACTAGTATGTATGTATATATATATATATATATATGTGTGTGTGTGTGTTTTAGTGTGTGTGTGTGTGTTTTAGTGTTAGTGTTAGAGAGATTTTTAAAATTAATAGATTATCTGAATTCAGAAATGCTATAGTGCTTTTTTGATCGCTCAAATCTTAGTTTAAGGAAGGAATTAATAATTCCTTTGTGATAAAATTTATCATTTTTGTAGATTTGTAAAATTAATTTCTCACTATTAAAATCTGGTTTAAGCAAAAAAAAAATTTGAAGGTTAACTTTATTTTATACTTTATGCTAATGGAAACCTTTTTACATTCAAAATCTAAAAACTCTTGTTAATTGTATTTTTCGTTTGTAGAGCTATTTATAACTAACTACGTTTACTTAGAATTGTTTAATTCAAAATTCTACCAGATTCAAATTTCTGAATTACCTAGAAATTTAACTTTAAAATTGATTATTGACAAGCAATATCAGAAATTATTAATTATTATAAATTCTTATAAATTAGAGTAAATTATAAATTAGATAACTATTAATTTGGCTTCAAATATGTGAGGGTTGTAATCCTTTTTGTGTGAGAATTCTGATTCTGATACATGTCAGAATTCTGATTCTGTTGTTTCTATAGTTTGTTTTATTTCTTGTATTATTTTTACTATTTAATTCTTTGTTTTAAATATTTTAAAATGAGTAGAGTTAATAAGAGTCCTATTTGGAATATAGCTTAATTAATTGAATTTCTGCCAAATATTTTATTTGCAAAATATATATTTTTTTAAATAGACAGCATGTAAGCAATTGTTATGCAATTCTATAGAAAATATTCATTAATAAATTATAAAAAGATTGCTGTTACCATATGCTTGATATGCAGAAATTAATGATGTTAAACTTGTTTATTCTTTTAATTTATTTAAAGATTTATAATTTCAAAAGTTACTTAATCTTGAATTCTTCTATGAAGACGGATTGATATTTGATGTAAAATTATATAACCAATACTAAACAATGTAAATCAAGAAATTCGCCAGAATAGTAATCTCTATAGGGATAAATAATAATAAAATCTGTTGCTTATGGTAAAAAATATATTTGTGTGAAAATATTTTTAAAATATATAAACTAATATAATGTGACAGTAATTCTATTCATTATAGCTAATGTCTTATTTATTGCAATAGTATCTTCATCATTCTTCTGCAAATGTTGTTTATACGCAATATACATTTTTATTTAAAAATGTCATTCCATAACGAGTATTTAAAAAAAAATTTATTCTTCTCATATAGCATTTATATTTTTACTCCCTCATGATGCAAAGTTTTGTTTATTAATATATTTAAAGAAGATTTCACACGAAATTAGATTATACAAGAGCATTAAATCAAGAATATATAGTGAAATATTATAATTTGATAGAAAGGTAAGCTTTTTGTAAGCATTGAAAGTTAATGTTTATTATTGGAAATTTTTAATAACGTTCGATCGAGTTATTTATAATTTTTAATAACGAACGTTTAAATATTTAAAACATGTGTTCACGTAGATATGTTATTTTATAATATATTATTATTATAAAATAAGTTATTTCATATCTGGACTCAACTTATTTTTATTGAAAAAATTGGAATGAAACATAGTGTAAATTCAAATTATAATTTAAATAATTGCAATAAAAATAAATGAAAAAGTTAATATTATCAATTTTTATTAAAATAACGGGTTAATTAAAAAATATAATATTTGTAATAGGCAAAATTTATTTATTCTGCAATCGAGTTTCTAATCTTAACAATCTGTATTGCAAGATTATAAACTGTTTTGTCAAATAAAGAAAAGTCTTTAAATTGTTAACGTAATGTCATAATTTTTTTTAAATGTAAGATTAAATAATTTCTTGAATAATTTCTTTTAATAAAAAATATCAATGTGGAAAAAAATTTCCGCATAAACTACTTCGTGTCAATTTTAGATAATCATGGCTCACCAAAAGTCTCATTTAACTGCATTTCCTCAAAAACCAGTTTTGTTACCCTAATAGACCTTCGGAATTTCTAAGAAACCCAAACAGATGTGTTTTCTTGGAATAACTTCTCGTTCCAGAGCTGTTTAACGGTATCAGAGAACCAATGAAATATGGTAAAACTAAACACGTGACCCTTCAAATAACAGAATCAACGTCATACTGTTATAAGTTACAAGAAAACCGAAAGGCTTCTAAATGAGTCATGTGATTAACTGCATAACAGAATTCCGCAAAAACTGTTATCAGTTCCCAGTGAACCAATAAGAGCTCTCATATTGATCACGTGACAAAAACTGTTATTTTATAACGGTTTTTAAAACATGTTATTTTTATGAAACATAACGATGATAACTAGTTATTAGAAAATAACTGGTTTAGCCATCCCTAGTGAGGATTCGTGTCCCTTCCAGATATAGACGTGTCACTAATTATCAAGAAGAATAACTCAAAAAATCTCTCTTTTAATTCTTTTATTCGGAATAAAATTGGAATAGTTTCTTACTCAGAATATAGTCGGAATAGTTTCTTACTCAGAATATAGTCAGAATAGTTTCTAACTAGGAATATAACCAGAATAGTCTCTTATTCAGAATATTATCAGAAAAGTTTTCTCACTATGAATATAATCAGAATAGTCTCTTATTTGGAATATTATCAGAAAAGTTTCTTACTAGGAATATAATCAGAAAAGTCTCATATTTGGAATATTATCAGAAAAGTTTTCTTACTATGAATATAATCAGAATAGTCTCTTAATCAGAATATAATAAGAATAGTTACTTATTAGAAATGTAAATGGAATATAGTACAATACGGAGGAGTATATATTATACTCCGTGTACTCAGATTATAGTGCAAGAGGATTTTTTAAAAAGATTTATCAGCTATTATCAGATAGTAGTAAAGTAACAAACATTGAGAGGTAATAAGTTTGCTTATTTTTAATAACATTTATCCTGAAATTTATAATAACTTTAATCATCAAAAATATTATTTAAAACTCCATTATTTATGAATACGCAATATACATAAAGAAATATTTCCATATAGATTTATTTTTGAATAACAATTTACTATTTGTTTCTTTCTGTTTAACATCAACTTCTGTATTCCCTTTTAATATTAATTTTTAGACAATTATACTTAGATGAACTAGTTTAATGTTTTTAAAATAGTTTATAATATAATTCTTAATTTGAATAGTTATTTTTAATGTAATTACGGCATTCTTCAAAACAAAATGTATTAGATAAAGGTATTTATTATGGATTTAGATTAAACAAAAAATAATCATCACTCTATTTTGAAACATAATTTTTAATGTTACAAAATATTTGGATAATTTTTTTTTATTGAAGTATCATATTTTGAGATGCACTACATTTTCGTTTCATTTCTTTTGTGATATAGACACAAAATATAGAACAGAAATTACTTTTAGAGAGCACTAAAAAAGAACAAAATAGTTTTAAAAGGTTTGTCAATATTTTACATTTCAGTGTATTTTTCAATTTATTATTTGAAAATATCAATAAATCTGTTCAAGAAAATTAAACATTATGTACAATTTAATATAAAAACAAGCTATTCTTAAATAATAAAATATCTACGAAAACTTATTATTTTTATATTTTACATATTTTCTAAATATTAGCAAATAAAATTAAGAATTCCACTTATGGGAAGAAAAAATAAAAACAAGTTCAAAAATATTATGTTTGTTGTGTTTCAAAAAAAGTTACGGAAAGAAAATTTAAAACTATTTAAACAACTTAAAATTATTAATATTCGAAGAAATGTTCTTTCTGAAGTAAGAGTATTTTTATTTATAATTTCGAAATACTTATTAAAAAAATTAGACCTATGTAAACAAATTAAAGACAGAATTATTTATTTAAAACAATTAATTATAATATTTATTTAACCAGCTCTTTTCATTAATCAATAACATTATCAATAAAAATTAAAAAGTAATATTAATTTTAAAGTACTTTCCTCTTATGCAAATTCAATTATTTTTTTTCAATGATACTCCTTAAAAAGAATACAAAATTGTAAACGAACTGAAATGAGGAGTTTTTAATTTTAAGAAATCGTGAAAACAAATTTTATGTTTATCTTCTTGAATACGCTTAGTCGAAATAAATATTTATTTCAAAAAACAAGAAAAAATAAAAATTCTCATTTCATGAAGAAATATTTTCCTATGCGGAATTTAATGAATATCAATTGAGACTGATAATTTCAATTTTTTGGGTATCAAAATTAAATACTTAATTAGTTTTTTATGCATACTATCATCATTAATAGGAACATTAATTTTCTGATTCAATGATTTTACATCTTATACAAATACTTTTTAAACATTATATTTCAGACTATTTATAAGAGGTTATCATTTATTAATAACAATTTGTTTTAAACCTAAAATTCTAACTACAACTGGCAAGAATTTGGCGAAAAATTTCAATTGGCGAGAATTTGAATCAATTTTTGCTTGCGATTCATTTTTGGTTATTTCACAGTAGAAATTCTCTTCAGATGATAGACTTCTGATATATAAGATGGTACTGTAACTTAGAACTGTCATGCATCTCTGAAGGATATAGCTAAATTTTTATTTCAAAAGGACATATATATTGGATTGTCGGGAAAGTTCGTGTTGAAATTTTAAGACAATTAAAACAAAGCTCATTTTTTAATATTGATATATATTTATTAAATTATATAGGTACCATTCTGCTCCACAACCTTTCTCCATCTTTCGTGTAGCTTGAGAATTCCGTCCTTCCAGAATCTCTTAGATTTCTCGACAAAACATTTGTCCAAATGGGTTTTGATCTTAACCAAAGAAACGAAATATTTCCCATTAAGAGAAATCATTCATCCAGCCTCCTTGCAATAAACAGTGCATATCTTATTTGCCGCTTGCGTGGCATTTCTGCCCTTTCGGATAAAGAAAAGCATTAAATGCCTATAAAGCACTTTATTTGCCACCATATTTTAAGGCCTACAAAACTGATAAAACGAATCGTAACCAAATTTTTTTTCGAAATATGGCCGAAGCTATCTCTTTTAGAATATGTACACATGTCATTTGTTTTCAATAATTGTGATATATTTAGTCAGGTCTCTCGCGCTATTTACCGAAAATCAACGCTTAATTTTACTGTCGCCAAACCCCTCGTAATTTTCAACCTAGTTCAAGCGACGAGGTCATACCTAAGCTGGTTCTCTCCTCTTCACATCCACCCCACACAAGCAGAAGGACATTGGACATCACAGATTAACATGGACACATTTCCAACCGAGTTCTCTCAACTCAGTAAGGAGAATGTGGTCACCCTCCCAATTACTGCCCTCGGCAAATGATGCTTTACTTTACTTATCTTAACGAGAAACTGCGTACTGAGCCTTTGAAGCTATTTTAAAATCACATTAAAAGTTATCACAAACAATTTCCCAAGTTAGGTATTTCATTTTGAAATTTCATAACTTGAAAAATTAGTTTATAATATTTGGAAAGAAGTATCAAAATAAACTTCAAATGCTACAAAGGGTAGCACCATTTCGCTGTTGTTACAGTAAAAAAAGCTACAAAGAAAATACTTAAAACAGATTTTAAAAAAAATTTGATATAAATACAAACAAACAGCATATTATAGTCTATTTTTTTTTTAATTCATAACACATAATTCGCTTGAAAGCAGCATTTAATTTTAAAAAATTTTCATTCACATTCGACTTTTTCAAAAATTTTACCGGCTGTACCATAATTTTATTTCAATATTTCAAGGTTATAACCTTTAAATTTGCCAATTTTTCCCATAAAACTTATGGAAATATATTTTGAACACTGAGTAGAGTAAAAATATATTAAAGTAACTAATAAGCAAAGCATCAGCTAGAAAACCTAAAAAAAAAAATTTTTTTTCTAGGCTTAATAATCGTTGATTTGCACATTATATGGATCAATGTATATTTTTATTCTTCCATGAATTTTATAATTTCTACTTTTAGTTATTCTTTATCATCCTGCTACTATTGTTGTTTTAGAACATACATGGAATTAAAATATTTAACTTTCATTTTTTTTTTGTTTTGTTCCTTTTTTAAAATTATTTTATTTTGTTAAAAGAATACTTAGTATACATTGATAATTACTTTTATTTAATATATATATATACACTTATTTATTTATGTATATTTATATATACTATTTATATATATTTATATATACAGAGAGTGATCGGTTATAATTTAAGGTAAAGGGAAAGAAAGGAGTACAAAAGCAAAGAAATTTTAGCTTCAGTATAATCAATTAAATAAAAATAAAATAAAGAATGGTAAATGCAGTTTTAAGTGAAATTTATAGAGAAATATAAAAATTAACTACGTTAAGTTTGATTAAATTCTCATCTTAAGAAATTTAAACATATAAGATTTAACCTAAATTTATTACATTTTTTTATGAAATGTTAATTTAAAAACACCCTAATCTTTTAAAAGTATTTCATTCCGTTTAATATATAATATATCGAAAAAGTATAAATTCACGTGATCTATTTAACAATTTTAAGCTTTTTATGAAGACTAAAAAGTAACATAAAATCTGCTATATTTTATGCATATATTGAATTTTTTATACAAAAGATAAATTTAATTATTCTTAAAATTTAAGAACATCATATTTGAAATTGACTGAATTATATATAAATCTATTCTGCCAGTTATCTATAAAAAAGTAAAAATATAGCTTAAACAGAGGAAACAATTTTTTTGCACAGTCTTTTTAATCCCAATAACTTCAAAACTAGAAACATGGAAATGTTAGATTTTTACTGTACTAGAATCACTTTTATATATTCTATGTTGCTAAAGATTACAGTTTCAATCACTTGTCTATTTTTATTTGCTTTATATAAATGCACATTTCGTCTGAAATCTTCTCACAGAATAAGTCTCCAGAATTATTTCAAACAATACACAATTACAAAAGCTTAGCTTTTAAGGAAATATGCTTATATAGAATCATTTTATTATTAGAAACAAAATTTACCAATCCACCCCAATTTTATTAGCATTCATATCCAAAATTCTTGTATAAATACTAATATACTTATACTATAGTCTCGAAATACTATAGATAAATTCAAGTATATCTTCCTCTGCTAAGAACAAATACAGCCATAGAACATCAAGATCGATCACCATATTTGACAGAAAAATATAGATAGTATTTATTAAATTATCATGTAGTCTTATGATTTCCTTTTTACTTGTGTGAAATATTTTAAATACCAGAACTTACTGATTCAGTGAAGTTTTATCAGTTTGAAACATCTTTTTTTAATATATATATGCAATATATTTCTCTCTCATTAAAAAAATCAATTACTAATTTCTTTCTAGCGACTCATTTTATATTATTTCTTCAATTTCGTTGAAAAAAAAAAATTCTCGTTTTCATTCTGATGGATTTATAAATTAGCGATGTTGCTTTCTGATGATTCAGAACTTTTTAATAATCAGATTTTTCGATTTTTGATTAATATTTTTAATTAATGACATTGTATTATACCTAAAATATTAGATGTTGATTTGTGATAAATTTAGTAGCATTTGTTTTTGTTAAATTCTAATAATGTTGATCTGGTTAAGTTAATAAATTTAATTTCATCTAAACTAAACTCTGACGCATTCATTATTCTGTAATTTTAAGTAGACAGTAAGCTGTCAAATGTTAAACATGAAGCTTTAAATGAAGGTATTATAAGTCACCGGTGATTTTGACACTCCGCATTGAAATTAACACGTTATTACTAGACCCAGAAATTTGAATGTTTTAATAAGGAGAATGCTTTTGAGTGGGAAGTTTAGAATTTAATCCTTTCCGTCACTTGCGCTTATTTGCTAAATTTATTTACTCAATTGTTATGTATAAAAAATTATATATCATTTTGGTTTTAAGATTTTATTAATATTTTTGAGTATATAAGGTTATGATTTATATCGCATAAGCGAATATTTTGTGATGTATTTTGTTCAAATATATATTGCAATTATGAATTTAATAATGTCATTCATGTTATATCATATTATTAATAAACTAAAATAACAGGTATTATTAATTAATGATAACAGCTATTTTATAACAGATATTATTGTATAACAGATATTATTAATAATGACATAGCATTTCCTTGAAACAAATATTATTTGCGTAGGTTACTGACTGAGTTAAATATTATATTTTCACATTTTTTATTTTATAATTTCATTTAATTTTTCTAGGTTCTGTATAAATTTAAAAATTAAAAATTTTGTAATTTCTTATGTTTGATAATTTTACTTTTTTTTCTAAAATAATTAAAATTCACTGCTGTTTCTATGTTCACAGTACAAATTAATTAAAATCTGATCTTGATTAATATTAATCCAAATAAATTCCACAATCAACGTTAATATTAATTTCGTTAGGATCAAATACAAATTCTTTTCGCGAGATCAGTACATATATGAAATTAAAATAATTTTATGTATAGTATAAAATTATTTTTGTTTTCAATTAATAAAAAATAATATTTTTTATTCTGATTTCTATCCACCTATATTTTCTGTTAATGAAATTATTCTATAAACTATTCCGATTTTTGAAAACTTCAAACATTAATACTTTTTAACTCTTTAGAAATCGAATAAAATATCAGTATTTGTTAAACCAACAAGATATTTCACCAGTTTCTAAAAAGTAACTAAGTTGATCTTAAATAGAGGGATTCTTATATTCTTATCTGCCAATATAAAAATAACTATTTAGATAATTCGGATATTATTCTTCGTTATAAACTTTTAATTTAATATATAAAATAATTTACAATTAAATTTATATTAATTAATTTAACGAAATATTACACCAGTTTCTAAAAAGTCACTCAGTTGGTCACTTAAATAGAAGATTTCTTATATTCTTATCTGCCAAAAGAAAAATAATTTTTTAGATAATTAGGAAAGTATTCTTCGTTAAAAAAATTTTAATTTAATATATAAAATAATTTACAATTAAATTAATATTAATTAAATCAACAAAAATTTCACCAGTCTTTAAAAAATCACTCAGTTGATCACTTAAATAGAAGGATTCTTATCTACCAATAGAAAAAATAATTCTTTAGATAATTAGGAAATTATCCTTCGTTAAAAAAAACTTAATTTAATATATAAAGTAACTTACAATTAATGAAAATATTTTATTACAGTTTAGTATATTTTAATAAAATTTTTAATTTGTTTACAATTTTTGGTTCTTATTAAGATTAAGTAAATAATTTCCAAAAAAACTGAATCAATAAATTATTGAACCTTCATACATTTCTCAAAAACTCTGGTGTTTTGTTTAGGAATTCCTGACGTAATTAATTTTGTTTAATGTTCCCTTAAACAATCAATGCGCGTTTCAAGAGTACTTTTCTTCACATCTCTATGCTTAAGCTGTATTTTGGTTCTAATTCACTTGTTCTACAACTTTGTTATTAACTTTTTCTCATTTACTTTCTAAGACAAAGTATCATAAAACATCAGAATTTTATCCTAGGATTGGTAGAAATCGTTTCTTCTTGCAACATATTGCCATTTACTTATACTGTAATAGCTTTATTATGACCATAGCTCTGCCAGCGTTACAAAGCTAATGGACTTTCTCAAGGTTTTATTGTGTTTTCTCGGTATGAAAAATATTTAAATTTCCTAAATTATAAGCAAAAATAACTTAAGTAATACATTCTAATCATTCGGAAATTTCTTTCACTGTGTTTCTTTAATTTTTAATAAAAAATTAAAATATTGTTATGAAACATCTTGTGTGTGGTAAAAACATTCTACCCAAGTACCTTAATATTTTCGAAAATCAAGCTCATTTTTTTCAAAGAAATATTTTGGTTATAATTCTTCTCTTTGGACATATTTCTTTTATTTGCACGTCTTGCCTTGTAGCCACTAATAACCATAATCAGAATTTTAATAATTTTAGTTGAATTTTTTGTTTGACAAAATAAATAATTTTGAAAAATTTATTAAGTTTCTAAATTATTTCAGTGATGATATATACGGCTTCGGTTCCATATGACTTCAAACATATTTGCAAGTTAACTTGTATTTACTTCATAATTTTTATACTTGTATATTATGAACAATTGATAAGATTTTGCATGTCATATAGAATGAAACATATTTTAATCACATTTAATCATTTTATTCAGTTAACGAGAGAAAATTTATTGAGTGATTAAGCATTCTTTATCAAATGTTGAATAAATAAATTCAAAAATAAATTAGAAATTATAATTAACTCAGCTTTTCAAAAGACAACTACAAAATTCCATTCTAAACAAGAAACGTTACAAAAGACAAAACAAATTTGGATTTAATTTTTATATTTTGTTTCACAATGATTACAAAATAATCTTCCAATATTTTCTCGTCAGTGGTTACATTTTTTTTCTTAATTAATTCTTTAATCAAAAATTTCAAGCACGCAAAAGATAACAGAATAATTTCTTCCGTAAACAAATAAAACATGGTAAGGATTGTCATATACATCTTTTAATCTTGGTCATAAGAATTTTTGTCATTCCTTTAAATGTAATTTATTACCGCCTTGACATGAGAGTCAAGATTCTTTTATGACAAAAGGAATACGGTTTTTCTCTTTAGCTTTGAAATTAAACTAGGAAAATTCTTTATTTTTTCGCAAAGAGCTTTTCCATTTAATAAGCTACCTAATGAGCACTAAAATTAATTTTCTCTTCCCTCATATCTGAGTCAGAACAAAAGATAAAATATATTAATTCCAAAAATAGCAAAAATTCAAATGACTGCCGCAAATAATTTTGAGATTCAGATTAAATTAGAATTATTGTTTTGTACGATTCTCTTGTTAAAGGAAAATATAAACTCTTGAAATTGAATTATTTAAAATGCATCATTTTGTAGCATTGGGAATAACTAGAGAAAATATTTATTCGCCGTTTTGCTTAGAAAGTGAATTATAAAGACTAATTCGTAAATTTCACTGACAAAATTCTAATTTTCTCAACTTTTTATTGAATTTCTTTTGTTTAATTTCATAAAGTTTTATCTATTATCAGCATTTTAGTGTTCAAAGACTTTCAGTTTGAAATGTTTTGTTGCACAAATATTAGATTTAATTTATGCATTACTTTGAAGTTACTATTTCACTATCTCTTAAAATTTATTATATCCAAATTTAGTTATATTGGAATATTTGATGAATCATATTTCATTAATTTGATTTAATATGTTTATATTCTATTTTGATATTCATAAAAATAAATTGTGTAAATCTTGTACGTATATTTATTTTGTGCAATATATTTTAGTGTATCATGTATAGAAAAATTCAATTTTTTAAAGTAGGTATTTGTTCTTTAGTTACGATAGTATTTTAAACAAAATAAGATCAAAATATTTTAGCAAATAATCATTTAACACTTACGTATTTAAATATTTATCATTATTTTCTTATGATTCATCCACATAGAAAACATTTCACTTAAGAGAATAACTTCTCGATTCTATTAAATATCTTCGGGCCTCTGGTTCTACAGTTTGTGCGTTCGAATCCCACATCGGGCTTGAATGCTCGTAACGGTTCGGAATTCACTTTAAGCCGTAGATCCCAGTCTAATAAGCCCTACTGTGCAAAAATTGCTTAGTGACAATTAAAATTAAATTTCTTCTGTAGTATTAATATGAATAAACATTATTATATTCTAAAAGAAGAAACTAATATGACAGTTGAATAATTAATGCTTTGGCACTCAATTCAATAGATTATGGGTATGATTCCCACTTTGAGCTTTGATGCTTGCAGTGGTTTGGAATAAATTTAAATGGTCACATACAATTTTAACTTCAGTGCAAAATGCGATTGTAAAATGGCAAACAAACCAATCTGATACTAAAGATAAACATATTTCGTCACGTTCAGTTAATTTTTAGAATTAACAAAAATGTTTCTGAATGTTCAGTTTATGAATTCATATAATTTTAATAATTTAAAACATTATTATATAACGTTAATTTGCTTGGATATAAAAAATAAATATTAACTTCCAAACAACAAAATGGTTTGTTATTTACCATTAATCAAATGTTAATTAAAATTAAGTGTTCTTAGTAGCGGTATTGATAAAATCAATACCACCAGAGGTTTGGATGTGAACTTGGATGTGAATTTTGGATGTGAACTTGGGAGACTTTGACATATTTAAAATGTTCCATTCTCTATTATTACACGTGTGAATATGGTGGTCTTTAACAGGTCCCAGGATCGAACACGCTTCCTTTGGGTCGGTAGAATGATGCTCTCTTGACTGAGCTTGGTTCTAAGGAACGGCTTGCAAAGTATTTCTCAAAATAAGAGTTACAGTCTTTGTCAAGCCTCACAAAAACATGTACAGGTATGCATAACTTCAAGAATGGAAACTTAGGTTATATGTACTCAGCTTTTTCCCTTCAATTCAATACTCATGGGTTTGATACTTACATCAAATGAACAAAATCCATGAGAAACAGTGGGTTTCTAAAATATTTGTCTTCGTGTGCAAAAAAAAGAACATTTCAAACCAGCTCTAAAACAATTGATCTAAATATTCAATGTGAAAATGTAAGACATCGATAGTCTTTACAGTCTTTAATTTTTAATTACTTTATTATCTTCTTATGGTTTCTTGTTGTTGTTTTATAATATACCTCACCTTAAAATTTCTCCTTTATCTCCCCAAAAGTGCTTAATTTGTTTTCAAAAATTAATAGAAAAAAGTCTTTTTTTTTTTCAAAGAAATACAAGAGTTCTATAACTAACTTCGACTGAAATTTGCTTTTTGAAACTTCATGGAAAATTAAACATTCATGTGATGAATATATTAGAAAATTTTTAAAAAAATAATTTATCCAAAATAATATAATCAATATGAAATTGGTAATTTCATCTATATTGTACTTAACATATTCGAATTCATTTTTATGATGAAGCTTCAAAATTAATAATTGATCAATAAACTCACCAATAAAGCCAATAATACCTATAATTTAATGCTTACATTTTATTTTAAAATTATTTATTTTTAAAATATTTTTCTTTCTTTTTTAACTCTGGGTCTTTTTAATATGAATGACTTGGGGTGATAGTAAAGATGATAATCAAAAATATTCTAAATTCGTGAAACTAGAGCACAGATTTTGAAATCCAAAACTTCAATCTTTATGCTTTAAACATAATTTTTTGAATCAGCAACAAAAATAATTAAGCATATTACATAAAAGTCTAAACAAAAGTTATTTTATTGGATATTAATAAAAATATTCTTGTAAAACATATATAATTGCTACAATATTTATTATGAATTATTTTTAAATAATTTTTCGTGTGATTTTAAAATAATTGCAGGTAAAAAGTGGATGAGTCATTTTTCTTAATTTAAAACTTCTATGGCTGAACTCTAATAACATCATACACTATCTGGCCAAAAGTATCCAAACACCTAATGGTTTGGGGAGTGTTTCTCATAGTTTGGCCTCGGTCTATTAGTTCCTTGGTTTAGAAGATGAACTCTTAGATATATGTGGACATTTTGGGCAATGCTAAACTCCCTACTCTATGGCAATATTTTCGGTAAGGCCCATTTTTCTTCTAGCAGGATAACTGCTCCCTTCCACGTTTGAGCTTTCACAAACATGGTTTGATGAAATGGGTGTTTAAAACCTAGACTGACCATCTCAATGTCCAGATCTAAAACCCATAGAATACCTTTAAGACTAATTAGAACGCAGATTATGCAGCCAATCAAATTTACCATCCTCACTCCAGCTTCGCAAGCTAATGCAAGCACTCGCTGCAGCTTTCATGGACGCCTAGGAGTCAATTCCAGTGACAACCTATCAAAAATTTCTGTAAACTGTTCCAGTCTTGTGTAAGCTGTCATCGAATTAATAAGGGAACCAAAATCACATTAACATATGCCTCAAAATGCTGTTAGTAGATACCACTTGGTGTCTGAATACTTTTGACCTGATAATGTATCACTGAAAGCCAAGTATACCATAATTTTACTGTTAATCTGTCTAAATGAATTAATAATCATTGTCTATTTTACTTTTCAAATAGGAAGTTAAACTCAACAATTTAGATATCTATAACCGTAGAAATTGCGCTCGATTATCGTCTGCAATTTAAAATTTGAAAGTAATATGGTTTAACTTCGAACTATATGATGTAATGACAATAGTATTTAAGAAATAAATTTTCCACAAATTAAGGTTAAATTTTATAATATTTTTTTAAAAAGCAGTTTATAAACTTAAATTTACTTATTAATTTATTCTGATCAATCAAATATTAGAAAAGAAAATAATTCAAGTATTACTTTAAGCAATATTTTCAATATAAATTTAACGAAATAAATTTTGTTAGTATAGAAAAGATGTGTAATTATTGTTTTAAATGAATAAATTTTATGTTTAACAGATGTTTTAAATTACATTTCAATGAAAAAATTTTTTCGAAACGTATTGTCATCATTTAATTCTTATAATTAATAGATTAGAGAATAACATGTTCAACACGTAATAGAGATTTCAAATCACGGAAAAATTTGTGAAATTGAATTCAGATTTAAAAGTTATAGTTTTCATCAAAATTTCAATTAAAAATATGATTAATTCAGTTAAAAAAAAAGATATATAAATTATTGTCCAATATTGTTTTTCATCATTTTGTTCAGGGGGTTGTAATTTGTCATGTACAATACTGAACAGATTATATAATCTTTCGACTGTAATATATTAATGAACTACATATAGAATACTTTTAATTCAAAATACTTTTATTGACATTAAAAATTAAATATTTTGCCTATCATTGATAGTTAGTAAAATTCCTTTTGTTGTCTCAGTTCTGCATATAGTTTTCTATTCAGTCTCTTTTTATTAAAACATTCCCATTTTGACAAGAACTTTAGAATATCTTTAATTACTGCAAGGGATATTCCTAATATTGAAATGGTGGAGATGAATTTGATTTATGTTCCAAGTGATTTTGCAGTCATAAATCAATTTAATTATTCCAACTCAACAACATTAATGTCCCTAGATAAGAATGGATAATTATTTCCTTTATTCTTCAACTCGCGGAAAAGAAAATCAAGAACTTGATTAACTTTGAGAATAAATTGTCCTTCTTCGAGTAATTTCTCTGGGCTCTGTTCCGATCATTACCACACCAGAAAAGTTATCCAAACAAAACCCTAAATTATTCTTTAGGATGAATTTCTTTCCGAGAAAACAAAGTAAACCCTCCATTCGCTGGACCACCCTGATTTGCGAAAACAAACATACCAATGTAATTACGCGGCATACACCTAGGTGTTTAATTCTTTAGACTTGCCTTAATTATCGTTTGCTTCGAATTTCGTGTCCCATTCTGCTTCAGTCTCACTTGCTACCTCTCCAATTTCTACACCACCCCCTCTTCACTCACACTCGTCCGCTTGAGTGCTTCCCTCTCAAGTTTCTTTTTCCTGATTCGTAGACCGTTGCTTAGCAACAGGTCCCGCCATCGCCATGACAACTGATTCTAAGGGAAAATTCATTCAAGGGGAACAGTAGTAACTGCCAAATTTAGCGACGTGTGAATCTCTACGGAAGCTTTAAATAGTTTAGAGTCTGCGACTTCTCGAGACTTTTTTTTTACTTTTTTTTTTTTCGTGATTAGGAGAAATCTGAAAATTCACTTTTTATATGGAAGTATTGTGTTGCCATTTCTCTTACTTCGCTGAATATTTTATAGATATTTGTTGAAACAATATTTATTTGCTGTAAGCGCTGGAAAGTTAGGAGATATGCTTGAAGAGCTGCTGGAAAATAAATTTGTTTTAATCTAATTGATATTATTTTATAAGAGCAAAAATATTCATAATAAGTACATTAATAAAAAATCTATTTCATCATCAAATTCATTGAAAAAAATTTATTTTCGTATAAATTATTCTGATATTGTTACTATTTTTTGAGCATTATAGTTCTTACAATTTGACCATTTGCTGTTAATTAGTATAATTTTATCCGAAGAAATATTTTTTGATTTCTAAAAATGTTTATTTTAATTTTTTTGTGCTAATATGAGTAAATATGGTGCATATTTATACACAAATATATATTTGTTTTGCACAAATACCAGAATGCAATATTTTCGGTATGTATAAAATATAATATTTGTGAGTGGCAACATTTAAGTTATTTTTATGAAATCGTTTTCCATGTATAGGAAACGTTGCAAAGTGAAGTGAAGACGGTTATAGGAACTTAGTTTTGTTCCGGAAAGCAAGTGGGTGTGGTTGTGGTTTCTTGAGACTGAAGTGAAGAAAGAGCTAAGCGTTTTGGGAAGTTTGTAAAAAACACGGAGAAGGAATCTCGACGAAAGAATATCTTTTCATAAAAATAGAATTACTTTTTATTACCAAAATCCATAATGAACAATTTTTACATTTCGAAAATTGAATATATGGGCGTGAAATAAGGGGAAGCAAAGAGTATGCAAGAAATAGAATACTGTTCCAATTTTACCTATATATAGAAAAAAATATACTACCAAAATTGTATAGAAGTATGGTAACTCTCGGTTAACCCGTTCTACCACAAAAGATTTCGGAAACCATGCGGTCTTCGAAAGCAAAGTGTACCGTTGCTTATTCCTGAAGCCACGTAGAGATACTGAGCGACTTTGAAATAAATATAATTATAAATAACAATTCAAATTAAACTGTTTTGAATTATCGATATAATTAAAGTAATGCAATTTCATTTAAAGTATATTTATTTTTGTATCTTTAATATTTGTTCCGTTTGATGGCAGTGAAGCCAACTTTCCTTTAATCCTGACCTGGCTGCTTATTTCATCTTTTGTAACATTCGATAATTTAATAAAATTATAATTTCGTATGAACTTGAATAGTTAATTAAATATTTCATAAATAAATTTAAGTTAAATAAAATTTTAAAAATTGATATTATTGGACACGTACAAGCGCCTTGCAATGTTGCGATGGAAATGAATTCATACTGTAACAACACAGTAGGTTTTATTAAAACAAATGTTTAATGAAATCTAAAGAGTTGAATATTAGGATGTAAGTTTTGACGCTAATAGAAATAATAAACTCATATTGCGAAGAATTGATTAAATATTTTGCAAAGAACTGATTTAATCATTCTGCAGCAGTTAGATTACAATAGAATGGGCGGTTGCCAAACACTCAGTGCATATTTCGTTTACATAACGATATATAATAATAATAATAATAATGTGTGTGTTGTGTATCTTGTATATTTAAAATAAATAAGGAATTACTTTTAAAGCAAGAAGATCACTGACAATGAAAAGCATGGGGATTATTTATAATAGATGCATTGAAATAATTTTATAGAACAATAATAAATAATAATTTCATAATAAACTATAATAAATAATAATTTCATAATAAACTATAATAATAATAATTTCATTAAAATAATTATAGAACTGCATTAAAGATTTACATCTCGTAAGAATCACTACTCAAATTTACATTATGTTCTTTTTTTAAAAAAAAAAATATTTACGTGCTCAATTGAATATTTTATTTACCCCATTATTATATTTAGTTTGCAATATGTATTAAATATATATTGCAAACTAAATATAATAACGTGGTAAAATAAATAACGTGTCCGATTTTATCTTTGTATTTAGATAAGAAATATGAATGTAAACAAAATATTATTGAAAATAAATAACCATAGTTCAAAGTTTTAATTTTCCTTTGTGTTTATAATTTAAGGAATTTGTATTGTTAGAATTTCAAATTTCGACATAACTTCTTGTCCTTTTAGTAGCAAAATATTTAATTCTTTCGCCAATTATTTAATGCTCATTAAATAATATATTTTTAATGGGGAAGAAAAGTTCATTTATTTTTATTACTGCTCCAAAAATCAGTAATTAACAGTGTTAACCATTCATTAAGAAAATTGTACTGAGTTATTACTGACGACAAGTAAAATTAGTTCCTCACCGTAATTCGTGGCAGTCATAAGGATATGTTGTTCTGATTGGTCAAATTAAAAGAATTCTTAGAATCAGTAGGAGGAGTAAAAGTGTGTGATGTCATGACTGAAACTTTCTCACTTTTCGTTAGCAATTATTTGTACAAGAGTCTTGATTTAGTTAACACATTAATAACGAATATCATGTTACAGTTAACAATAAAAGTAAAACTGCAATTTTTTTCTCAGTTTAATTGGGGACCGTTCAAATATTACACAAGCACAATTAAGTTTTTTTTTTGGTTCCCCCTTTTCCATTTAAAAAAAAAAAAAAAAAAAAAAAAAACTTGTGCTTGAATTTTTTAAATATACATAAGATTCTAATTTACTCCCCTCACTTTTTTCCTATTTAAATCATTAAAAAAATTAAAATCAAATGAAATTATGTAAAATTATTCCTAAATTAAAATTGCATGTACATATATATTTTTTTTTCATAAAACTACAGTGCGATTTTTGCAAGAACTATTTTTTTTTATTTATATTTGAAATTTTTAAAGTTCTTTTCTGTGAATCAGCTGAAATTTAATTAATATATTATGTTTTTCGTTAGTAATATTCAGTTTAGAATAATTAATATTTTTGAATAAATCGGGTTAAAGAGTATTCAATAATCAGAAAAATACAAAATAATTAGCAAATTAATTAATAATTAGATTTTTAAAACTGAATTCAATTTTTGAAAATCACACTTTATTCATTAATTTCTAATTAAAAAAAAATTTCAGAAAGAAGTTGCTATCCATATTTACATAACTTATGATGTTCAAATTCAAGATGCCCGTGGTTGTGTAGGACATTGGTATTTGTAGGTAGTGAGTTTGAATCCCGACTCGACTAAAGGTCTGTCACGTTCGCTGAGGGCTGCTGTGGCACTTTAAAGATGTCGTAGTCGCAATGTCTTCCATGTGAAATGATACTTTTGGAGGTAACAGGCCAAGTCTGGGGTTCTTATGCATGGTCATTGCTTCAAAATTACGAAGACTCAATCACTTTCGGGCAAAATGGCGTACCTTCAAGGAACACTACTATAGAAGATGTCATCACTTCTGCTTTTTGTTAAGATATGTCCATGATTATCTTGTAAGAAATGTCCAATAGTATCCGGCATTAAAAATTAATAAATAAATAAAAAAAAAACAGAAAAGAAGTGTTTAAAAGTTTAAATGACGAATGGATTGATTTCTCAAATAATTATTCTTACTGTCTAAATTTATTTCCTGAAAGGGGACTCTTTTTTTATATTTTATTATTTTTATTTTTTTATTATTATTATTATTTGTGTGAAATAAAAAAATAGTTAAAATTTCTTCGGGTGAAGTAAAAATAAAAAATATCCGAAAATAATACAGTTGAAGTTGAAAAAAACAATTGAAATATACACCTCTTTATTTATTTTATCAAATATTTCCTTTCAGAATTTATTGCTGCAAAAATAAGTAATAAATAATCAAAAAAAACTATTATTATTGGAATTGAGAAACTTGATATTTAGACTAACACAATTATGGCTCTATCGCAAAAATTCGAATGCATGGGGAAAAACTTGCCGAAGTTAGGAAATTCTGAAAACTGAAAGAAAAGTAAACAGAAATAATGATATAAATTTTTGCTAGTGGAAAAATTCTTTGGGAAATTGTTTCATATCATATTATAGTCTTGAAAAAAGTTTCATGAAAAAGGTAATTTCATTTTATAATTTAAAAAATGGCAATCTGTGACAAACAATCTGATGTGCATCTGTGAATATATATAATATCATCTTCAAAGCATAGCACAAATTATTAAACAAACTAACTCAGAAATAAATATTATAATGGAGATCATTCAAGTAAAGTTAATTAACCCCACAAATAATTTACCCATACACCTATCTTTGAGATCCATTAATATTGTAAGTTATATCAGATGGACCCAGAAATATTTTAATAATTAAAAGAGATTCAATGTGATGTTATGAAATTGAAAACCAAAATAACCATCATACCTTTGTTGATTTGGATTTGCTCCCTCAACTTGTGTAAAATTATGAGCAGCTCTATTGTACGGAATAAATGTTTTAAAATTCTCATTTATCTCAAGTGCTTATGAAATGCTCATTTATACACTTCATAAGCACTTGAGAAAAAAAGTATTTAAGCATTGGCTCTGTCTACATACCTATGAAATAACTTTTGAAAAAAATATTTACTGTTTATTTTCGATTTTTGATAAATTATTGTTTTGCCCTGTGCAACGAACGTGTTTTCGCCTTTCCTAATATGTTGCCAATTGGATTCATTTTGTGAATGAAAGGTATCTCCAGTTCCCTATTTAAAAACAAAGTAACAAAAGATAATTTTCAAGCTTTCTACGCCTCACTCTTTTTTATTTTCATTTCGTTGTGCAAAACAGTCGACAGAATAAAGCCAAACAAAAAGTAATTATTGTTAAATATATAGAAAACAAATATCGTTATTTTTCCAATTCCTAAATTTTTCCCAAATGCTAGGTACACATTCTCCATTTGAAGCCATAACCCACGAAATTTAGCTTCCGTAACCCACTAATTAGTAAGAAAATGAAAAACAAAATATAAGCTATTAAATTATTTAAATTTAATAAATCATTTGCAGATAATTATATATATAATAGGTGTATGCTTGCATTGTACTTTAGCGTCATAGCCATTTATGTCGTTTTTTGCAAATGCTTTTAAGTTATTTTCTATTTCAAATTTTCCAACTCAATATTCGTTTGAATACACCTCGAAACATTTTCTTTACTTAAATTTATTCTCTTGTTTTTATGTGTACCTGTAACAAATTTGAAGGTTGAGATTTTTTTAAGCATTCGTTTAAAAATTAAGATATAAACAAATGTGCAGTTGCTTTTCATTTTTCGAAAAAAATTAGAACAAAAAAAAAATTAAAAATATAATGAAATAATAAAATTAAATAAATACCGAAACTTGAAAAATACAATTTCCGCATTTAAACTTATACTCGAACTAAATGCTGAAAATATTTCTTCTATAAATGATAAAAGTATGATAGATAATGGATAAAATAATAATAGAAGTATGATAGATACAGTATCATATAAGCATATCGCATAAGCCTTGAAGTCACTTGAATGTCTGGCTGTCATGTCTGGTGAATGGGATGTGATAGTTGATGGAAAAACGCGTTGTTTCATGCCTATTTCAATGTCTCATGGGTATTTATCCATTTATTTTTGTATTTTTAAGTGAAGTAAACTTCGAATACAAACCAAAAGAAATAAGCAGTAATAGAACAAATAAAGTTATGCGGAATAAAATTTCATGTGAAGGCTACATAAACTTTGGCTTATATTAGCTGATAAGAAACATATATTTTCTCAAGAATATAGACATTGAGAAACATATAAATCTGTTATTAGGATCATTTTCAAATATGATTGCAGTGTAAAGAACATATTTGAAAAGTCTACTAAAAGGAATGGTTGAGAAAATCAGAAATGTTAAAGATTTTTCTGCCTTTAATTGAAGTTACTTTCATTTGTGTTGATAAACCTATAATTTAATTCATTGTTTCCAGGAAAAGCAAGATAAAATTATGCATTGTAGGAAACCTTTTAATGGGTCTGTTGAATATTTTTGTTTTATTTGAATATTTATATCTGTGTTAAAGTCTAGATTTTCGGCTAAGAATTAATTCTGGTAATTTTCAAAAGTTCCTGAAAAATTAGAGTAAAAAAATTGTTACCATAGCTTATTACGCATTGAAAAAATTTGAGTCGGGTCGTATTATATATGTTACCTTGCTTCTTAAGTCTTACGTAAGAAAGATTATGACCCTGTGTTGACGTACAAATTTAAGTGACTCATACTTTCCCTCAAAAATACTTATGTAACTCTTGAAGAACTCCTTACGGAGATCATTAAAAAGGAGAAAAATTCTACTTTAATATATTTAGAAAATAAATTATAATGCAACATTAAATATCAGAACTCAGCTGTATGTTGGTAATGTTTTATTGTTAATGTTTTGTTGGAAATGTTATTATTTATGTTTATATGAAGAATTAAATTAAGATGCATACTCACATCTATTAAATATTAACTAAAAGGTAAAATGACCTTTTAGTTCATTTCTATGCACGTATATAAAGTTCTTAGAAATTTTTAACAATGCAATAGAAAAATTAGCAAGAAATTTCATAAGTATCATGTCCATTAGAAGTGATACAAAAAAATAGGAATGGAATATTCGTTTTCCCTTTTTTCAACAGTGGTTAGGAATGAACCCAGGACCTTTTGTTCCGAAGAGAGTAATTCTATCATGAAGATTTGGGTTATTTTTCCTTAATAACTGAAGACCATTGTGAAGCAACCCCGCATTCTATCTTATGGGTTGGAGTTTTATAGCTAGTAAGAAATTCAAGCATTACAAAGGAGAAAACATTGAAAATTCTTGACTATCAATCCTAACAGGTATTAATGCAGAAAGTGAAACGCAACACTTTTTGTTTTAACAGTGTTTGGAATTGAAGCCATGACCTTATTATCTAAAGAGCGCAATCATACTACTAGACCATTAAATTTAAATGTTAAAAGACAATAAAATGCTCCGATATTACAAACCTCAATTTAACAACTTTGGACAGCTCCAATGTAAAAATATAAGAGATAATGTGCTAACAGGAAAAAAAAGCTATCGTTTCAACGAAATTTTGTAAATTTCGAATATGTATACAGCCTTATACTGGAGTCACGATAGATAAATATTTTCTAACAAAAATATTTACATCTTTAAATGATGCATATTAGTATTACCAGTAAAAACTTACGGGATATAGTTTTAAGAAAGAAGGAGCATTTCCTTTTCCAAAAATTCACTAAAAGTATTATGAATTAAACACAAATATGTTTTTGTAATTGAGTAAATTATTTATCCATTATTTAATGAAAATAAATAATTTTTTTAATTTGAAACTTTTGGTCACTTAATTTTAGTATTTAAATTTTAAAATCATAAACCTTTATTTTAAGAACTCTTTGGAAATAACGAATTTTTTCACTGTCCCTTTGGGTGCATAAAATTGGAATCCATCTGTACCATTTATAATTTTGATCTTGATAATTCAGATATCAAGTTATAACTTAGCAGCATCTGATCCAAACCGAACAATTAACTTTGAATTTTTTTCAATGACATGATATACTTCTTTGTTTAAATTAATTTGCAAATAAAAATTATTTCCTTGCATTAAAATGTGAAAATGGATAAGTATTTTTATTAAGAAGTTAAAAATTTTATTAGTTTTACTAACATTTTAAGCTGGTTTTCATTTAATTTGGAAGTTAGGTCATCCGGAATGACATTCAGTCTTACTTTGCCCAAACTTTCAAAATTCTCTTGGTATATCTGAATTTTTTATTTTTTATATGTTATGAGTGATTAGAATACATTTTTATAATTGCTATGATTATTTTTACCCAACTCGGGTAGAAGTACTAACCTTTGATTAAGTGATTCTAACTAATCGTTACGCGGTAATAATTTTTAAAAATCAGAAACGAAATTCCTTGTTATCAATCATAAAATGCTGATTAAAGCTTGAGAGATAGACATTTGCCGACCACCCTGTCTAGTAGTCAGCGTGTTTGACGGTTGGTAGGTAGGTCCTATGTTCGAATCCCAGTTCGGACATGGAGGTACTTTCTCTCTCTCTGTCTTGTCTTAGTCCTTTTCATGTATGAATGGTTGCCAATGCTATGAGTGTTTACTTATGGCATGTGTGTACTGAGGAAGTCGGTCTCCACAAAGATGGATTCAGTTGGGAAAATGGAGCAGAACATAAATAAAGAAAAAATCCACTTTTATATTTTCGGAATTCACACATATAAGAATGAAATTCTGAACATGCTTAATTTTTATTCTAATATTTATTTTTATGTAATTATTTCAGCAAAGTAATAAGTGAAAATTTTGAAAATTCTATATGAAAAATGTTATTAGATGTAAATAATTCGTGAATACATTTGAAAAATAGATCATACAAAAAGGATAGCTATCACGAAATATTGGCTACTATTTCGAAAAGATCTATTTTTTCAATGTAAATTTTATTAGTGCCATAAAAAGTATAAAGAAAAATAAGTAAATAATTAAATGTATTTTTGTTCTTGCGTGTGAATTATCCTAATTGATAAATAAGCAGTAAGTATTTTCAAATTCTGGCACGCGTGTTAACTGTTAATTCAACCTAATTACTATATTGGAAACAATGAAATCTTTTCTTGGTTAATTGGATCCAGAGGAATTGAATTTTTATAATTAGTGAAATTATTCTCTTTAGACAAAGATTTCTGATTCTAATTCCGTTCTTAAAATTTGCTATGTGTGGAAGCAGCACTTTAAGCACTTGTAAGCAGCATTGTACGATGCTAAAAATATTATTTCGTCAACAAGAGCCTAATGAACCCGAAGATTTCTTTTCCTACAACAATTAACAATAAATCTTTCTAAATAATATATATATATATACAGAATTTGACCATTTAGGACTCATGTTTTTAATAAGGTTGATTATTGCTAAGTTATTTGATACAGAAAATTCACGTTCTAGCAATCTATAATATTATTATCAAAGATCGCTGTTTTTGAATAGATTGTTTGTTTTATTAATAATTATGGTGTTATCTTTTATACTTGACAGCACAAAATATTCTTAATTCACTATATCTATCAAAAATATTTTTGTTAAAATAATCTTACATACAATATATTTAGAAAGAATGTGATTTATTTTAAAGTCGTATAGAAATGATTGATTTTAAGATTATAAAATTAATATTAACATAAGTAATTATGTTAATATTGAGAGATTACATATATTTCAGAAATTACTAACTCGCTAATGTGAGCACCTCTCTCTGTAAACTAATTTCACAACTATGTTAGTGTTGTGTAATTATTTTCTGTAATTAAATGACGTGCTTTCGAATTTTTTGCCTAACTAAAAAGGTAGTGCAGTTAAATTTTGTATATCATGTCAACAAATTATACTTATCTCTCCTAAGTTTTATACTCAACAATAAAATAACTTGTTATTTTCAACTTGCAAGTATTCCAAATATAATTAAATCTTATGATAAATGGAATACAATAGTGCACCAATAATTAATTTTATATATATATATCTATGTAGATAGATAGATATAGACATAAAAAAATTCATACGAAAAAATTTAATTCCAATTTTAAAATATTGATTGTTTGTTATAATTTTCCTAAAAAATTAATTATTGGTGCTCTATTATATTCCATTTATTAGAGGATTTAATAATATATTTAGACTATTTTTTTAACTTTTCTTTAATATTATATAATAAGTCGAAATAGTTATAATTAAAAAGGCGAAGGTAAAATAATTTTTTAACACATTCCTCATCTCTTTATACTTTTAAGACTTCATTTAAATTTATGTTGCGAAATTATTTTGTGCATAAAATATACTTTTTCAGTTTACCCAACTCTTGACAACTTTCATAAAATTTTCTCATTAGTGCTATGTGCTGCCATCTGCATTTCGTTCTGCAAAGTAGTAGCATATTTGATACTTAATAAGTTTAATAATTAATTCTAGCTGAAAAGAAAACTATTAAAATTATTAAAAGTAAAACACTAGTCTACCAAACTTTTAAATCATGCATATAAATGATTAAGACATTATTTTAAATAAATATTTTCTTTTCTATAAAAAAAAACTAAAATCAAAGTATTGATATTAATAATATTTAACATGCTTTCTTATTTCTTCAACAGATGGTCCGGCGGTTGTAAGAGTCAACATGTTCATAAGAAGTATTAGTAAAATAGACGATGTTAAAATGGTAAGCAAATTAAAATATTATATATGTACAATACTCTTCATATAGTTATTCAATTTTTATTTTATGCATTACTTGTAAGAATATTTTTTTAGCTTTGCTTCTATATCTTTTCCAAACAATGCAATTTAATACTGTCCTTTGTGAGAAACAGAAGAAACAAGCTCTTGGTGAACATCATTTTATTATATTTTTTTTTCTTATCCATAACTGGGAGTAAGAATTTTCATTGAATTTTTCAATTTTAATATTCTCTATAAAACACATAGAAAAAAATTAATATTTTTCTTTTAAAAACATGTAATGTAATTATAATTTATTTTATTTGAAAACAATTATATATTTTATTTTATATACATTTTAGTATATTAACACATATGTATAAAATTATATACTTCAACTTACAGAATATATTTCAAATCTTATATTTACTGTAAACATTTTTTCCTGAAAGGAAAAACTAGGTATGATAAAAATGGTATATTTTTAAGCTGATTATTAATTTTAATTAAAACTATTTGCTTGTATTTTAATTTTTTATGTTTTAAATTCCTTAAAATTAATATCTTATTGAACGATATCTTTGACATACATTTTTCTGAATAATAAATTAATTATTAAGTATTAAATTATATTACTCATGAAAAATGTCATAAATAATGAGAAATAAAAAATTTTCATTTATAACGTAACTGAATAAACAGGTATGAAAAAGGTAAAATCATAATTTGATTAATAAAATATAAATATTTTAAATGGAAAAGTCAAGAAAAAATTTAAAAACAAGATTTACACACCTTTAACTAGGAAATATTAAAAAGAGGATTTTTTTATCATATATATATATATATATATATATATATATATATATATATATATATA